>JANHZU010004468.1:0-18030 GCA_032468055.1 Acrochordus granulatus
CCCCGCCCCCCTCGCGGCTCCCGGCGCGTGGGCACGCGCAGCGGCCGGCCAGATGTGGAGCGTGGGGGAGGGGAGTGCAGCAAAGTGAGGAAGAGAAAGGGCAGCGCCTGCACCCCTGGCTTGGCCGTCCCGGCGGATCGGCCGGGCAGAGTCGAGCGTTCGAGGGAGGCGACCGGCCCGCGGTCCGACGGATCCTTCTGGTCCCGCAAGGGATCCCTCGGATCCACTGAGTGCTAAGCACCGGCCACTGAGGCAGGGCTGCTGCGGCTGGAGAGCATGGCCCGACAGCCTTGCCGACGCATCTCTGAGCATTTATTTTTGTGTCCAAAGTAGCCCAGCTGTCGGTGGGGCAGAGGAGTGGGGTGGGGCAAAGCCTACCTGGGGTACTGAGGCGGTTGCCTTCCTCTTCCTCTTCGTCACACTGGTAGACTGATAGGCATGCTGGCCTTGCCATCATTTTGGTGGAATTCCACCCACTTTCACCCTAGCTCCTAATTATCCCAAATGGATAAATGCTGCATTCCTTTGGGACAGAACCCACGGTTCATATCTTTCCCATTTAAATTGACCATCAGTTTTTTCCCTGGTCTTTTGAGAGGCTCCTGAATAAGTGCTGAAGAGCCAGCATACTGATCTTCCAGAAGAGGACCCTGGACAATGTCTGAACATGCTCTGCAAAATGTGGGCCGGGCACAACCTGACAGATGCTCCTGTAGAAACAACTGTAAATGTCTGATTTCTCTTGCAATCCAGGCCAGTGTGCCCATGATAGCACCAGCTGAGCAGAGGGAGAGGATGGGCTTCCAGAGCCTTAGTAAGACAATAGGGTCTTTGTCGTTCTTACATTAAGACCTGTGATGGATGAAGATGGAAAACATCACATTGGAAATGGAGTGGTAAGGATGAACTTAGGGTATCTCTTTGATGTGGATGAGGCAAACGCTGTGTCATCAGGATGTGTCCTCTTGATCCACTTAGTAAGACATCTTCGAGCTGCAGTTGGTGGGTCATGTGGAAGACCGCATAAAAGACATTCTGCATTGTTGAAGAGCAGCATTTTCAGGCCTATCAGATGGAACATGATCTGCATCTTCAGAGAAAGGAAAAGTGGAAAGGAAGGGGCAGAGAGAAATGCAAGTGCATCCTATAAGAAAACCAAGAGAACAGTTAATGTCAAGAATAATTTAAACACACAACTTTGCCCATTGGGGGGTGTGGTATTTGTCAGGAGCAAAAGCCAGGGACGCAATAGGCTATTGCCAACACTTAGAAAGTATGTGTGCTTGTAGGGATATAATGAGATCACAAAGAGAAGCTGCAACCATCTCAGCAGAGACTTTAAGAACCTTAGAAATTCAAGACATCTGGATAGGCTTTTCATTTTTCCGAGAAGGTGGAGAAGGAAAAGAGGAATCCCGCACATGGGTGACTGGCTCATGCTGAGGCTCTGATGGGAGAGATTCAGTTTCTGGAGCCACCATCTGACTTGTTCAGTGGGTAGACTGCTGACCTGAGACCCACACCACTTCACCAGCACAGTAAAATGTCTTTTCATTACCAGGGCTTGAAACTAAATCCTGTAGAAGGTGGAAATTGTACCCTCAAGTAAGGACCACAGACAAAGACATCCCTAGAAGGAAGCAGGAATGTTGCTGAAGGCTGCTTGGACCGTTCAGTGAGAAAGGATAAAGTTCACTGCTTTCATTGTTCACACACTGAGCGACCAGCATGTCTGGAATAAACAATATGAGCTTGAGCTATTAGCAGGGAAGGGAAAATATGACTTAATAGGTATAAAAGCCATCTTGTGGGATGACTCCCACGACTGGAATACAGCAGCTGAAGGATGTCATTTGTTCAAAAGGAACAGAAGGGAGGAAGAGTTGTGAGCATGTTAAGAAATACCCATTCCTGCCCAGAAATCCAAATGAACGAAGTGGGCAATTTTATGAGGAATTTGTAAAATAAGTAGAGGAAAAAATAAAACCAATGCTGCTGTTAATATCGATTCCTGTTGACCCGAAGAGAAAATATGGATGGTGTCTTTCCAAAGCAAACTGCATGAAGCCCTAGTGATGAGAGACACTAATATAACCCATCTTCTCTGGAGAGCCAGATTTCTACCAAGCATAGTAAAACTGCAGGAAATCCATGACTTGTCTGGCTGGTAGTTTTCTTTCAGAAGTTGGAGGAAAGTTCAAGGAGAGTTGATGTCCTTAACCTGAGAGCAAGCAATAAGGAAACGTGATTTTAAGGGAAACAAAGTGAGCCTAGTCAAGCAGGTGTCTTGGGATTTTTAAAAAGTGTTTTTTAATAAACTAAAAGCAGTGATAAATGGGATCCTATAAGCAGAAGAAACTAATGGAAAAAGGCGGTAACATCAATGAGGATAGCAAAAGATAGTAAAAAAAAAGATAGCAAAAGACAGCAAAAGCCGGTTGCAGACATTCCCTCGATGGCTTTACTGAAAGGTCAGTAAACCTCGGAAGGCAGAACAGACTGGCCATGGACAGCAGGTTGGCCCAGGCAGCAGCTTGGCACGATACGGCTGGTGCCCTGGAAGCAAAACCTCCCAAAGTGCGAAAGATGCACTTCCAGAAACCAAAAAAGCTGCTTCAACCGATTTCAATAGAACAGAGAAAGTCCTTTGGATGCTCAGTGAAGATGGAAAGGGCTAACAGGCTCAGCTGCTGCTTTGGTTTGGTCCAAAGGTAGCCCTCAATGCGGACTGTGAGGAGATGGATGGAAACAGAGTCTGGGAATGTCTCTCTGAAGCCTTTAAGTCTGGAGGAGCAGCTGAATTTTGTTCTTGTCTGGACCAGTTTGGAAGGTACTCAAGAAGGCTCTGGAGCAAATGGTAACAAAATCCCTCTTGAAAGACACTGAAGGCAATGTGTTAATTGGTATTACTATGGATGTGGATTTGTCAAGAACACATTTTGCCAGAGCTTATGTCATGTTTGGATAAGCAGCTTATTTATGGAAAGAAAAAGGGAAGGAAGGAAGGAAGGAAGGAAGGAAGAGTCCAGTAAAAGCCTGTTGGTACCTGAGACTAAACAGACCTAACGGCATGCTCTGATCCAAGTAACTTCCATGGAATTTAACCATCATCCTGGAAATGTCCTGATCCTGGCTGTTTAGAAGGTAGCCCACCATTGCCATGCAGGATGGATTAATTAGAGAACTGAACTGAGAACAAGAGAGTAAAATGTAACATGAATTCTTTGTCCAGGAAGGTGGACCTCTTTGCTGGAGGCATTCAAATGATGAACAGGCAGCCCCCAGTCAGAACGACTGCAACACTGAGAAGGGATAAGCTTGATGGGTTAGGGTTCCGTTCTATGACCCACCTCCATATTGCTGCAGGGGAAGAAGACCCCACACATGGGAAATGGGGAAGGGAGGGGGACCTCACTTCTCTCCCCCCCAAAGGCGCAGCCTCAAAATCTGGCCTTTGCAGGGCATCTTTGCTGGGTTTCTCTCCTCCTCCAGGTGCTCTCAGGTGAATCATGAAATGGAGGG
Organism: Acrochordus granulatus; assembly: GCA_032468055.1. NCBI lineage: Eukaryota > Metazoa > Chordata > Lepidosauria > Squamata > Acrochordidae > Acrochordus > Acrochordus granulatus. The sequence goes on from JANHZU010004468.1 coordinate 3,523, forward strand.
GGCACCCTTCCCAGCACTCTGCCAGAAACTGGTGGCTGCAGCCCTTGTTGGGGACAGTGCAGAGGGCCGGCCAGGCTGTTGCTACAGAGTCTAAACTGCATCCATGTAAACAACCAGCAGCTCCTTCCTCTATGGAGAAGGAGGGGAGAGTGATGGGGCTGGAAGGCAAACACAAAGGGGTGGCTAAAGGGGTGATTTATTTCTGGGGTTCTGGATCAGCCAGTCAGTTCACTGAAAAATCTGGATGCTCAACTGCAGAAGGATCCTGGCTCTTGCACATTCCAGCTACGCCTGCACTGCCATACTAGGGCAGCCTTTGCTCGAGATGCTTCATCTTTCCTTGATTTCAAGTGATTTTAGATTTAAAAGGGTGGACAAGAAAATCTACTCTCTGGACAACAGGCAAAGACTGAGCAAACTGGGTCATGTGGAGCCCGCAGGTCAAACCACTGGAACCGCTTCCTCCCAGGGACTGGTGTGAAAATGTCTGGTGGAGGGGAGACGGAGATGTTTCAGCCATCCACAAATGCCAGAGAGGCCCCTCTCAGCAGTCACGAACTCCTGAATGCCTGATTCAGCTCCATCAGTTGAGCATCCTGGTGAAGTGAATCAGAAAAAAATGTGGCTGTACCTTTGGACTGATGGATTTTGTGCCATCAATTCAGTGCCAGCTCTTAGCAACCCGATAGATGGATTCTGTGCCAGACAGAGTCTTTGCGTCCTTCACTGGTGCTTCCATCGCGGCTCTAATCTAATTCGTCCACCTGGATGCTCCTCTTCTTTTTCCTTCCATCCTCCTGAGCACGAGCAGCTTAACATGTCCAGCGTAGGATAATTTGAGCTGGGTCATTTGCACCTTGTGTGAAAACTCTGGATTGATTTCCTGATGATCCACATGTTTGTTTTCTTGGCTGCCTGTGGCATTCTCAGCATCTTCTCCAGCTCTGCATCAGTGCCCTTTCTGTTCTTCTTCAGAGGCCATCACGGACTGGCTGCAGCGCAGACCCTGGCTATGGAGGATAGATTTGGTGGTGCACTTTGATGGATGCTGGCCATCTGTGGGTTTTTTATTTGTGGTATTTATTTATCTTGCATGGCTTGTAGCTTCTTAGTACTGCGTTTGAGCGACTTGACCTATGCCTTTTTTGTGGTCTGTCTTCATTAGGTCTTCCCCAGGAATTGATCTGCCTATATTGATTTTGCTATTGATCTCGCTGGGTAGGTAGTTAGTTATTCATCAGCTACAGCCATTCTGGATGATAATCCTGCACTTTCTCAGACCCTGAGTGGCAAGCCTGTGTTTACATTCAGACAACCACCATCCTGAAGCAGATGCTCACAAGCAAAAAGAAGCAACAGGACAATGATGCCATTGTGGGAACTAGGCCCTGCCACACCTCTGGTGCCTACTTAGTCATAGACCCCCATCAACAATCAAGATTATTGATGCCTTCATGCACTCTTCCTCCAATGTGATACATCCCCTTGAAAAACCTATTAGGGAAAATGGGACAAACTTTGCACAAAAGAAATCACTAAAGAGACTTTCAATTGCCTAGGACCTCAAAGTGGCAGTTTGGCAAAACATTGACAGCCCCATTGAGTGAGAGAGTGCTGAAGCTCAAAAGGTTTCATGCGCACTGGATTTTTAACATGTGACAACTGTTAATTGTAATTAACAATAATACTGTCCCACATGTAGCCTGCCCCTGCATAAGCACCTGTCTTCCTTCCCCCTCCTTCCCTTCCCTTTTCCCAGTTTAGATCCAACATTGCTCGAGCACCTCAGTGCTTCTGATAAATTGAGCAGCAGCTCATGAAAGCCAATGCCTTTTCATCAAATGTAAGAGCCAGAAAAGCTGCAGCCATGCTCCTGATGTTTGGTCACCACAGACTAACTCTGGGTTCACCCCTGTCTCTGAGACCAGCCTCCATCAGAAGGCTGTGGGGGATTGGAGGGATAGCACCCCATTTTTATGCCTATCTGCAGCTAGTAGCCAAGTCATAGAGAACTAAGAGCAAACTCAGTTGGCCTCGCCCAACCTTGAGTCCTCTGTAGCTAGTCTGGATGCCATTGATGGATGGTGTAGGTTGTCCCTGCCCTTGCTCAGCACCCTATTTTCCTGCCCCATAGTAGAGGGCCTGGAGGTAGGAATTCCTTTCTCAGTGAAGCCTCCTTAAGGCCAGATTCTCTTCTGTTCTGAGACACCACCCTCCTTTTCCTCATTGTCATTTCACACCTTCAAAAATCAGAAGGGGCCTTGAGCCTTCAGTTCTTCTCTGAGGACACCTTCCAGGAGAAAAGCAAGGAGCAATGCCGGCAGAAGGCTGATATTGGGAAATTTGCATGGGAGCCAAGAAAGGTGGGGACTTTTGTCATGATCTTTCATGTTGAGGAATGCCAGGCTCTTCTATTGCTTGAAATGCCTTCAGAGCTCCCCAAAGAGCCTCACTGGCTGCAGTGGGTCTTGGCAGGAGGGGCTAATCTGACCACCTTTTGCTCTTTGCATCAGCTATTTTTCTCTGCAACAATCCAAAGTGGTGGCCAATGTTGCTGGAATTAGAGATGTTGTTCAATGGTCTTGGTACACTTTGTTACATAGAATGAACAAATCTGGGGCTCGGGCTAGTTTGTGCTCAAAGCCACAATGAAGCTGGGGAGCTTCATCTCACCCAGGTTCAGCATGTGTGAGAAATTTGTCTCTCTGTGATCTCAGCGGGTTGCATGAACCAGGCTAGTGTGGTAAGTTCTTTCCTGCATGTTATGTGACCTGCAGCCATTTTGTTTGGTTAGCTTAGGTTTAGGACTTAACATGTTATATGATCTTGATGTAGAGTTTACCATAATATATTGGATAGTTTTTAAGGCCTTTTATTTAAATGGTTTCTAAGGTCAGCGCAGAAGACTCAACCTCAGAGATGGAGGAAGGGGAGTCAGGAGAAGACCTGGAAGCCCACCAATGCATTGACTGAAAGCAAACCCATCTCGCAGAGTAGGTCCAGCTGTTGTGAGCTTATCTCTCTGACCTGGATTCCTTGGAAGGGCCTTCAGGCAGAAATAGGAACTTCAGGAAAAGCCCCTGGAAGGAATTGAGAGTGATTCCTGTTTATGAGTAGATCTGCATGTAGAGCAGAGTTAGATGCAGGCCACCTAGTTGGGAACAGAGGCTGGAAGACGATGTGTCAAGGGCTCCATCCCAGAGGAGCCCAGACCCGAAGAGCTCCTGGGATCAGCTGGCAGGAGCTTTGGCTTGACTCCCCAAAACTCAACCTGCTTTGTCTTTCCATGTGCTTCCTAGGTTAAAATTCTCATTCTATGTCCTAGATTCGCCCAACCTTCCAGCTACCTTCCCCCATTTGGGTCTTGAAGGTGGAATTGTTTCCTGAAGTGCTGAAATGCAGCCGGACCTCTTCTCACCTCCTTCGGGTGGGGTGATGTGCAGGGCAGATTCCTTGCTGAATTGGCATCCTGGATGCTCCTGTAGTTGAGTTATTGAAAAAAGATGCAGATGGGCCGGGTGTAACGATAAAGCATCTGCCGCTGAATGAAAAGAACTTGCTGGGAAATGAAAAATACTTGGCATCGCAGAGAGGCGCCCGAGGCCTTTGTGACCGCGTGTGGCACTTGGAGCGAGGAGATGCTCAGCACCTCCTGCCAGCCGAGCCCAAAGCCTGTGCAGCTGGAGCCAGGCTGCTGCTTCTCCGGGCCTGCCGCTGCTCGGGGACGTTGCTGTGGTGGCCGGGTGGATGGGCGCTCCGTGTGCCCAGAAGTGAAAACGGTTTGGCCTGCGGAGTCGAAACAGGTCCGAGATAGATCGCTCACACTTTGGAGCAGAAAAACTAAACCCTCAGCAGGAAGCTAACCAAAGTTTGAGAATGATTTCCCTAAAATAACTACATTTAGTGACATGATTCCCCCCCCAATCTAATCCATTTAGCTCGCAGTAATGGGGGGTGGGAGAAGGGGACAGAAATAAACATTCTTAAAATTAGTTGAACTTCCACTATCATGCTAACTTTGCCAAGTGTGTTTGCTTGATCGATTTGCTCTCGACAGGAGCCCTTGGGCTCCTTGCACATCACTATCAGCAGAAAGCTGAAAGAACGTCGAGTAATTTAACAGCAAAACATCCCACTAAACGAAAGTGCTCATAATATAGTTGTCTTGGATGCAGAGCTTGGGTGAGCCCGGCTGCTGTCGAATGATAACAGGCGTTTATTGTCTTTGAAGTGACGTTTAGATTTAGTAGAAGTATGAGGAGAAAGTCTGGCTTCTACACATCGTCCTTGATTTACGGCCTTTGCTTAGTGACTGTTCAAAGTTACAACAGGACTGAAAAAGTGACTCACACCCGTCCTCACTCTTGCATCGATCGCAGTGTCCCACAGTCACGCGATTGCAATCCAGACGCCGGGCAAGTGGCTCAATTTATCATGATGATGGCTGCAACATCCCAGCGTTACATGACTACTCAGTCGGCTTCCGACAACAAAGCCAGTGGGAAAGCCAGCAGAGAAGGTTACAAATTGGGGTTATGCACTGTCTCACTTAACAACTGCAGTGGCTCGCTTAACAAGCAGAAAGAAATATTGGAAGGTTGCCTGCCTCGTGAGGCCTCACTCAATGGCTGCACTGCTTAACAATAAATTTTTTGGTCCCAGCTGTGGTCATAGGTCAAGAACTACCTGTATCTAATTTCCATGCCTTGAAATGAGTGAAGCATGAGGGCTCGAGAGCAAAATATGGGAATTCCCTTGCCTGGCAGGCCCAGAGATCCCCTTTTTTACTACTCTGGCTTTTGCCATTCCGGTCTTCGGTGTACTTTTCTGAACGTCTCCAAAAGCCGCCGAGAGTCGTTTTTGATTTCGGCGACATATAATGAAGATAAATACACAGAAATAAATAAAAAGATCTGTATGAGGGGAAATTGCAAACTGGAAAGCATCTGCCAGGAGGAAAGGCTTCCAGTGGGATGCGCCCATTAGAATTCGCAAGCACGTGGGATGGAGACGGGATCCCAGGATCAAAGCTTTGGCTCCTCCTTTCCACAGAGATGCCCGCGTGAGGGGTACCGGCTGAGGAGGGCAGCCTCGCCTGTGGGCATCGCATCCCCCTCGGCCAGGCAACGAGACCCTGCAGGGCTCACCTGCCTTTTGGGCCAAGGAGCTGGATCTTATTCGCTCAAGAGGGGCGGTGCAAAGGGCTGAGGCTGTGGTCACAACCGAGTGAAGCCGGGTCCCTCCAAAGCGAGCAGGCAGGCGTGACCGTGAGTGCAGTGAGGATCTACAACCTTGACGGGCTCCCTGATTCGGATTTTCAGAAGAAGTGGCCTTGCGCTGCATACCAAATAAAAAGCCAACATGCTAAAACCTGAGAGAGTTCGATGAAGATTATGGTCAGGCGCCAAAATTAAATGCAAAGTTTAAGTCATTAAGAGGATTCGACAGGTACGGAGCCTTGTAAAGTAAGATGAAATCGCACACTCTTTTCAAAAATCTAGAAATGCACACTGCTAATTTCACGCCGGCACCCACAGAGCCAATGCCTCTGGTCGGCTTAGGAGCTGGGCTGAAACGCTTTTTGCCTTGCGTGACTGGAAAAACAGTGAAATGCTACCTCGCGGAGCAAAAAGGCCAGAAGAAAGTGGGTAACCCTGGAAAGACAAAGTGGAATTTAAAAACAGTTTTTAAAAAAGCTGGGTTTGTGCCAGCGACCTTCCAAACTATTTCACCCAACCAAGGGGCGAACCGGCGGCTTCTGTCAGGCTCCAGTCACGCCGTCACACGCGGGAAAATGTAAGGTGCAACGTAGTGGCCTGAAGCTAAGAATCGCGAAACGAAACCCATGCGCTCCAGGGACACAGCCTGAAAAAACGAGAGAGCCTGCCCTGCGCCAGGTGGGGGTGTGCAGCCTCCCTTCCCCATTTTCCGGCTGCCGCGCAAACGGTCAGCCCCATCCGTCCGTCCGTCCGTCCGCCTGAGCTGACAAATACAAGAGGTGACTGTGATTCTGTGAGGTGTCCCATAAATAAAATCAAAGCAACAAGGTGGGCCGAAGATGCGGCTAGGAGGGGACCCTTTGAGCGGGACCCCCCACAGCAAACGCCATTCGGTTTCCCAAAGGGGGAACGGCAGGGAAGCCCCCGCCCTTGCTGGGAGAGGGAGGCTGCCTATCGGGAAGGGAATCGGAGGGCATCGGGAGCGCTTCCCTGGGCCTAATTCAAAATAAATTGGGAACATTCATTGCAGATGGTTTGCTCTGCCTAAACAGGACTTGGGGTGAATTTGAGGGCACCGAGGACTTATTATTAAAGCTTTATAAGGACACAAGTCTTAATTTGTCCCAGGTGCCCCAAAATGCTTCCTGGATATGTGTGTTATTAATCTTATGTAAGGAATATGGTCCCCTCAAGCTGCCACAGCAGCCCAGGAATTTTTCCAGATGGAGCTGAGCCCAATCTACTTCTAGAAAGTGCTGGGCAAGCTCTACATTCATCTACCTCACATGTGCATAAAGGTGAGCCTGACTGTGCATCTCAGAGGTTGGCAGTAAAGTTGCAATACCCAGGTCTAAAATCTGACTGCCCCCATTCCCAGGGCAAGGAAAAGATGATTGAAGGTGGAGTTGTTGGCTGCTGCCCAGTGGCCATTGGTCCAAAGGACTGGAGGAGCAGAAGGCCTCTTCAATGGCTGGAGATCATGGAGCCAGCAGGAGCTGCTGGGAAAGCCAAGAGAGGCTGCGGGTCCCCCAAAGGGTTTGGGCAAGTTGCATTCCTTCAGGGGCACTGCCCGTCTTCCCAAGCCAGAAATCAATGGTGGGACAAAAGTTCTTGGCTGATGGAGAAGCAAGGACTGCAAGCACACAGTTTCATTCATACATATCAGATGTCCCAAATGGTCGTCCTGTCCCTGCTTCCCCATTCTATCTCACCCTCAGCAGTTTCACCCCCTCCCAACTTGTTACTTGTGGAGAGGAAACAGGGCTTGAAATGGATTCCCCGGGGGGATCCCCAGCCAATGAACCCAATCCCCATCCCCTATTCCAATGTCCCTTCCAGTGGTGATGATCCCTTCAGCTCCTGTCGTTCTGGCCATCAGGAGCAGTGAGAAACCTCTTCCTTCCTCAGCTTTGACCCATTTGTAGATGGTCTGGCTTGTCCTCTTGGCTTTCCTCTGAAAGTTTGTGCTGGGGGCTTGGGGGGAAGGAGAGATGGAGAAACAAAACAAAACAGCATGAGGTGAGTGGAGTGCACCAAAGCAGCCTTGGTTTATCTGGAACTTGCTCCTTTGAAAGTGCACTAGAACCATATTCAGAAGTATCCAGGCTACTGAAAGCCAACAAGTATGGCAGAGGGGATGCAGTGAAGCAGGAAAGGACAATAAGACCATTGGTACCCCATGCTAGGTTTCTTCAGCAAGTTACTGACATCCTGGCACCAAATCACCAAGGAATCCATTTCTGATCTAAAGGCTGGCAGCGCTTAATGCTCCAAAAGCCTGATGATACCTCTTGTCTGCAAAAGCCTGATGTCACCTCCCAGTAATAAATACAGTAGAAAGCCTGGCCACACTTTAACAGAAGTTGTGGAGAACCTGCAATTTGTCCAACTGTGACACAGCTGGTAAGATACGTGGCTCTTTTTCAACCTCCTAAGTGTACAGGACTGGCATTTTCCCAAGCACGAGTCATGTTTTCCTAACTCAGATCTAGAACCCTTTCAAAAGAATACCAGACCCATAGTTGAAGGGGTTGGTTAGCCATTACACCTCTGCAGAAGCCAGATATAGCACCTCTAGCAGGCCAAATGGTCCTACAGGCTTGGGGAGCAGTGTCCAGCAACAGGAATCGTAGGACCACAACTGCTTACTATGGCAATAGTTGCTGGACAGTTTCCATCCCTGGCTTCATGAATGACAGCATTGGTGAAGCATCCCAGATGGTGTCCATGGAGAAATAATGGACTGAAAGAAAATGGAGAAGTACAGTGGAACCTTGGATTGTGAGCAACGCAGTTCATGAGTGTTCCGCAAGATGAGCAAACATTTTTAATAAAATTTAATTCGGTTAACAAGTGAAAACTCTCAGGACGAGCTTTGCGCAATGACCAATGAAATCTCACGGAACTACACATCTCAGTCAGCATGCAGTGTATCTCTTGTTCAGGCAGCATCTATGCAAGAGTTCTGTTGACACTAGCAAGTGCATTTTACACTATTACTGTGCATGTTTACGTGTGCTGTACTGTGACCAGGTGTGTGTGCAGGAAGCCCCATGAAGAAGTGCAAAAAGGATGGTGGTAAGAAGAAGAAGGAGAGGATTATGTTAGACCTTAAGAAGGAAATCATCGAGAGGCACAAACGAGGCGTGTGCATGGCTGACCTCGTAAGAACGTACAGCAAGTTGACATCAACGATTTGCACCATCTTGAAAAAGAAAGAAGAGATAAAGGGGCTAGATGCAGCAAAAGGAGTCATGAGAATAACCAAGCAATGCCCACTTGTTCTGGAAGATGTAGAAAAGTTGCTTCTCGTGTGGCTCAATGAGAAGCAATTAGCAGATGATGCTGTGACCGAGGACATGATCTGTGAGAAGACAAGGGTCTCACAGTGAAGTCGCCAGGTACATTGACAGAAGAAGCAGCAGATTTCAAGGCGAGCCGGGGGGTGGTTTGATAATTTTATGAGGAGAAGTGGCATCCATAGTGTTCTGAGGCATGAAGAGGTGGTGACCTCAGACACTCAGGATGTAGATTCTCCTTCCAGGCAGTCACCCTCCTCCTCCTCCTCTCCAACCTCTCGTCTCCCTCACATCAACCAGGACTCTTTTTGAACTCAAAATGCTGGTTAATTTGTTATATTTCTACTTGATATTGTGTATTAATCATTGTTACTTGTTTCAGATATTTGGTACAATCATTTCTACATAAAATTCCATTGAAAATGATTTTTTTATGAATAGTTTTGGGGGTGGGGAATGGATCATCCGATTTTACATTGTTTCCTGTGGGAAATCTCGCTTTTGTTTAAGAGCGTTTTGGATTAAGAGCATCCTTCCAGAATGAATCATGCTCCGATCCGAGGTTCCACTGTATTGCTTAAAGTGAGAAGAGGTAAAGATGATTTTAAGATGACTCAGTGGTAGGCTGGGGGCATGAGGCAAAGACTGCGCCAGGAGCACGTGGCAAAAAGGAAAAAAAACAGACACTGAGGCGTGTGAAAAATAGCCCTAAAACTAGACTGAATAATAACCATCATAGTGCTGGAAGGCTAGTCATCTAGTCCAGCCTGTGCTTCATGCAGAATTTGGAGCTTTTCTAACAGATGATTATCCAGCCTTTCCTTTAAGACCTTTAGCAAAGAGGTCTGCAGCGGATTCTTCCATTGTGTGACAACTTATATATTTAGGAAAACTTTCTTGACATACGTTTAAACTCTTGGTTCTGAACCTGCCCTTAAAAGCAATAAAAACAACTGCACTTCTTCTGTGAGACAACCCATCTGCCACCTATTCAGATCTTCTGCTATAATATCTCCCTTTGGTAACTCTTCTCTGAACCTGTTCCAGGTTGTTGATGTCTTTTTTACCAGTGTTACCCAGAAATGGGTACGGGATAAAGTGGGGTCTGACCGAGGCGGAGGAGCAATTATTTCCCGTGATCTGGAAGGACTCTGTGCTCTTGTCAATGCTCCTTCAGGAGCAGTTGTTTTCTCAGTGCTGTCCTTCAGAGGACATCAGGCAGCAGAATCATCTAGTTCATGTTTTACCATTGCCAGGGAGGATCTGAAGGGTTGTTTTGTCAAAGTCTTCTCTGACATCAAGACACCAAATCTAAGGCATTCTGTATTTATACGCTGCATAATGTGACAGATCGTCTCCTGGCTTAGTAGGATAGGCTGCTTCATATAATACACGGAATCAGTCTAATTTTAGTCTAGTGGGTTATGCAAATCCATGAATCTGTGTGAAAATACCCTGATTTGTAATTTGGCAAAGCTGGCAAGCTGACAGAAAACAGTATCTCTGAAAATGGGACGAACCCTTTTGAAATGGAAGCAAAGTTCCACCTGGCTCATTCTCTGAAGCATAGGAAAGGGGCAAAGAAAGATGGGCAAGATGTGCAGCGCAACCGGACAATCCCCAGAGCTGATATTGTTGGGATGTGATCCAGCAGGTGTCCCTTTTTCTGAGGCCTTCAGAAGATGATCTAGCTTTACCGTACAGCTTGTCCATTTCCTCACTACACTGTACTTGCCTGTGATGACCCAGAAACAAGCCCTGTTGCTCGTTTCATCAATTGCACCGTGCAGTTTTTAAATGTTGCTTATGGGCATGCTTTTATTGGATTTTTATGGATGGGTAACGTAGGATTGTAAACATAGCATAAATGCAAATCTCCAGCTCAGTGACCTAAGCAGGGATTAACTGAAAAAAGAAGACAAATCATGTTTGGCTTTCTTGCTTTTCATAATCCAGCCTTCGCATATTGCAAAAGAGTGGGATATGGCTCCAGGAGTGCAAGCCAAAGTTTAGGAACGTTATATACATTTTGCAACAGCATGGGTGGGGTGGGGGGCTGCCACGTTGCTGGGAGCGTGGAGGGTGGAGCTTCTGTGGGAGGCCTCCGAGTTCCAGAAAGCGGCCAGGCGCACGGGCTGCACTCCCTGGCTCCTGCCTCTTCGGCAGATCAGCGGTCCTGCGGAGCCCGGCTGGATGCCTTCATGGCCGCTGCTGGGGTGAAGAGGGAGGCTGGCCAGATGCATGTTGGCTTGACTGGGGCCTGCCTAAAAGCCGCTGCTGTCCCGGAGCCCGTCGTGCGGTTCCTCCCCAAAGCCTCCCAAGACAGGAAGCAGGCGAGATGAGCAAGAGGGGCTGTGACGTGCCAGCCACAGTCGTTCCCAAAAGGGGGCATGCCCTTGTTTTAGGAATGCCCACTCAGGAACGTAGAACTTTGCCCGGAAGTTTACTGCTTTCAGTCATTAAAAAAATGACTTGCGAAAAGACAGAGGGAGAGAACGAGCAAAAGATACCACTTCAATTTTTCTGCTGTAGCAAGAGCAATTTAGTGTAAGGATTGATTATCTCGCTTCTTCCTCATAGAGTCGGTGCTGTGGGCTTTTTTCTCCAGGTCAGAGAAAACATTTGTTCATCTGCTGTGTGCAAAGCTTTCTGCTGCTTGAAAGTGGCTTGACTTTTCAGAGGTCATTATCTAAGCTAGGCAGGTCTCCACATCACTGCCCAGTATTCTTATGGGCAAGGTTGCCACTAGCCACTGCGTCCTTTGGGACTATCTGGCAATATTTGTCATTTTGCAGGAGTGATGCTTTTCTTTGGCACATAGCCAGTTTATTCCATGTTGTTGCATATATTGTCCTGCCTTGGCACTAGTCTGCTGGGAAAGGTCATCTGGATCAATGGTGCAAGGCACTATCTGCAGGACATCAAGTTCTACTTCGTCTTGCTTTTCTACCTCCTAGTTGGCCATTGCTTAAATTTGAGAATGGACTGGGTGAAGCAATTTGAAACTAACGCAGACAAGACTAAGATTTTTGGTCAGCAAGGAACCAGACTTTAGAATGAGGTTCTGCCCATTCTGAACACAATTGCCATCCTTCTAAACCTCGTTGCCTCAGCTATCTCTGAACTTCCAAATGATATCAGGACAACATTGGTCTTCATCTGATGCAGCTCTTGAAATAATTCCTGATCAGGTCAGCTCTGGCAAAAAAATCTGGCAAAACTTACCCATGCTCAGTTAGACTACACCACTGCTTTCCTTCCCCTTCCATCCCATGGAAGAGTCATCTTCTTAGTGTCAGATGAGTCAAGCGGGGAGGGAAGCTGTGATCCCTGACCCACAGCTCTTTCCAGGCCCTTCAGCTCAAAGCCTTTTCTTTCTGGGAGTTCTCCCCTCCCTTTGGCAGAGCTCAAGATAGTTGTGCAGCTTCTTTGTGCTGTCTTGATTTTAGCCTCTGTGTCTGGATGGTGAGAACAAGATAGGTGAAGGTCTCTGGGCGCAGGTTCCTCGGAGATTCTTAATGCCTCTTTAAAGGAGAGGGAACCCTCCTTTGCCTCGGTGTGGCTCCTTGTCGAGCAGAGGGCAAAGGGACAGCTGGAAGCAGAAGCTCTCCTCTGCTCCAAGCCCTGAGCCAGAAGTCTGCTCACCACTTTTCTGATTATCCTGAGATTCAGCTGTCTTCATCAGATATATATGGAAAAAGCTTCTGCCTTTGAGGTGAAAAAGAGGCAGCCGGACTCTTTCCATTGCTTTGCCACTGAAGTTGGTGCAGTGAGACTCCCAGAGAGGTTTTTTGCCTTTGGGGCTCAATGCCTGGAGCAGGATATGGTTTTCTCAGTCCCTCTATCCCTAGGAAGCCTGGGTACTTGGCCCCTTAGGGTTAGGTTAGATCCCTTGCTGTGGGCTTCATCAAGTGCTCTTGCTCTTTCCTCTGGCCTGGCTGGGTGCAACTCCCATGGCCCTGTGCCAGGATTGGGATAGACACTTTCCCATTTCAAGGAGCACTTGCCTTGGCCAAACCCCAAGTTCATCCTTCAGGAAATTTCACAGGTCACCATAGGCCCATCAGTCAATTTATGGGTTTACGATCCCTGTAAAAAACAGCCTGGCTTGATTTGCCCTGCTAACAAAAGAAGCCACAGAGCTACAAGAGAAGGAGGAGAGTGGGTGATTGCATGGCCCTTCTTCCTTTCTTGGATTCCTGCGCAAGGAGAGGGACTCTGGTGGTCCCCATGGGAGAAGGCAAGTAGGGCACGGAAAGGAAGATAGGAAACATCGGCATGCACTGCATTTCATACAGGCACTCCGTGCTGCCCTTGAGAGTTTCAGAAATTCACATTCTCAAAATGCTCCTTTTGAGAAATGTATAGAATCCTTGCCATTTTCCTTTTTCATATGGGATTGAGGAAGACTCCTGGATGGGAGTTGAAACGTTTCCCTGTAACTCCTAAAAATAAAAGTCCAGTTGTCTTTTTAAGAAAGTGTGCAATTTTTTTTTGCAGTTTTGCACAATACATGACCTGGGTTAATAAGAATACACATACACATTCAGAAATTCAAATAAGTCCCCCCCCCCGCCGAAACAGCATTCCTCTCTTCAGGCATTTCCCTGCCCATCTGCTCCCAGACTGAGCCAAGAGGATGGAGCCCTGACATGCTTCTGCAGCCATTCAGTGCTCTGAGGGCTTCTCAGGACTTCCTGTCCTCTACAGAGAAAAAATGTGGCAAAGAGGGAGACAAAAGTACCCTTTGGCAATACGAGAGACATTTCACTGCTTGTAGAAATGCCAAAGTTGCTCCCTTTTGCTGTGTGGAAGTGGGAGAGGAGGTGCTTGATGGAAAGACATTGATCGTGTTAAATGTCTCTGGAAAGGGAACTTGCCTCTTCGTAGCCCTTTCCACAAGACTCACCAGCTTCAGGAACCCAAAGATGGAAAAACTTGGTGGTCCTGAAAAGTTCCAGGAGCCTTGCCACTGGCCAGTTTCTGCTAAATGTGTGCTGGGAAATCTCTGAGGTTCCTTACCACCCCAGAAGCTTCCTTTCCTTTGCAGAGGCAGCATTTGCAATCTGTTGTTGCATTCTCAGTTCTGGCTTTGCATGCATTTATTCTTTAGGCTTTGTCTTGTGCAGCCAGAATCAGCCCCTCTGTCTTCAGTTTCCCTACTCTTAGCCATTGCCAGGTCTTTTTATCTGCTTTGCCTATTTTTTTATGTCAAAGTACTGGCCATGTAATACTTTGCATTGCCATATCTCTTTTCTAATCTTCATTTGGACTTTCTTGTATGCCAGTTCCCCCAATGAGGCATCACCTTAATGTGGTTGTGGTGCTGAGGAAGATGAGAGCTATGCCAGAGGTCCAACCATACTGGACAGATCTCATGTCTTCCTCCCATAAAAATATGGTGAGATGTAAGTTATAGAAACTCATATCGGCTCAGTCATTACTCAGGACAACAAGGACCATGCTAAATGTTGGAGTTCCTGGACATCTCGCAAAAAGGGGCTTCAGTAAGCCTTCCTGGTATACCAGCTGTAGTGCATGTCCTTCACTGTTCTTTAGGTACTCTTTCAGTTCTCTTTTTTCCTCTTCAACTGTCTGATGTACTTGCAACACTCCTTGCCCACCGATATTCTTTGGTAAGTAGAGTTTGTCAATATTACAGCATGGATGAAGGGCATGATTCATTCTGGTCTTCCTATTGAGGCCTTTAGTTCTGCTTGAGGCCAGTCTACCATTCTACCCATGTATCTAATGACTGGAACTGCCCAGGTGTTAATTGCCTTGATAGTACTTCTCCCACTGAGTTTGGACTTTAAGATTTCTTTACTCTCATGATATATGCACTTCTGACCTTCTTCATCACTTCAATGTGCTTGATGTTGTCAGCTTGAAGGACGCCCAGGTGTTTGTTGTGATCGTCTTCATCTAGACTATTGATGTTATTTCCATAGGGCATCTTGATTCCTTCAGTTTTCACCATTTTTCCTCTT
>JANHZU010004468.1:26635-39674 GCA_032468055.1 Acrochordus granulatus
ACTGTTGGAAGCTCCCAAACTTCCTATAGAGAGCCAATGTGGTGTAGTTTTAAGGCATCAGGTTGGAAGCCAGGAGACAGTGAGTCCCGCCTTAGTCCCACCTTAGGCACTAGATGACCTTGAGCCAGTCCTTTTCTCTTAGTCCTTAGGAGGAAAAATCTTTCCAAGAAAAATAGCAGGGACTTGTCCAGCAGTTTCCAAGAATCAGTCATGACTGAACAGAAAAAAACCCCCTTCCTCTACTTCCTTGGATCTGAGGATTCCTCTCCATGGGATCCTACCTAATAGAGCTCTAAGCCTGTTGAAATTGACTGTTTAAATCTATTATGTATGTACAACAATGTCTCAGTTCCTCTTCTTGTAGGAGAGAGAGACTTAGATGAAGAGAAAAAGAAGAGAACATAAACTGATTTATAATCTTAGAGGATGGAAGCCTTATTATATGGATTCATCTTTGAATCCCTGTAATAATTTATAAGTACTCTGTAATATATCATGAATGGCAATTCATACATTTTTTTTTATAAGAACTGAATTAGTTGTGCTGGGAATAACAGTATTTCCTAGTTAATTGCAAGTAAGATTGATAACATAATGAAGTTTCATTAATATTAGTTAATAGGACTATATTTATTTTGAAAATTATTCAGGAGTGCTTCAGACTTTGGCTGAGTAACAACAGGACATTCCTTTTGTTGTTGTTGTTCAATTGCTAAGTCATGCCTGACTCTTCATGACCCCAGAGATCATAGCAGACCGTGCTTCCCTGTCGAGTCCTCTCTTCACATTAGGTGGCCAAACTACTTGAGCTTCAGCTTCAGGATCTGTCCTTCCGATGAACAGTGAGGGTTGATTTCCTTCAGGATTGACTGATTTGACCTCCTTGCAATCCAAGGGACTCTCAAGAGTCTTCTTCAGCACCACAATTCAAAGGCGTCAATTCTTCAGTGCTCAGCCTTCCTTATAGTCAATTCTCACATGTTCTAAGCCACAGTCAGCTCCAGATCTTGTTTTTACTGACTGTATTGAGCTTCTCCATCTGATTTCATGTTGACCATCTCGTGATGTCCCTGTGTAGAGTTGCCTCTTGGTTTGTTGGAAAAGAGTCCTATGACCAGCATGTTATCTTGACAAAACTCTGTTAGCTTTTGCCCTGATTCAGGACAAACTTTCCTGTTATTCCAGTTATCTTTGGGCTTCCTACTTTAGCATTCCAATCCCCTATGATGAAAAGGACATATTTTTTTTGGTGTGAATTCTAGAAGGTGATGTAGGTCTTCATAGAACTGGTCAACTTCAGCCTCTTCAGCATCAGCGGTTGGGGCATAGACTTGGATTACTGTGATGTTGAATAGTTCTGTCATTTTGGAGATTGTACCCCAGTACTGCTTTTCCCACACTTATATTGACTATGATGGCTACTCTGTTTTTTCTCAAGGATTCTTGCCCACAGTAGTAGTAGATATCGTGGTCATCTGAATTAAATTCACCCATTCCCATCCATTTTAGTTCACTTATTCCCAAGATGTCGATGTCCAATCTTGCCATCCCATGCTTGACCACATCCATCTTACCTTGATTCATAGATCTCACCTTCCAGGTTCCTGTGCAATATTGTTCTTTGCAGCATTGGACTTTCCTTTCACCACCAGACCCATCCACAGCTGAGCATCCTTTTGGCTTTGGCCCAGCCGTTTCACTCCTTCTGGAGTTACTTGTAATTGCCCTCTGCTCTTCCCTAGTAGCCTACTGGACACCTTCCAACCTGGGCGGGGCTCGTCTTCCGGCGTCCTATCTTCTCGCCTTTTGATACTGTCCACAGGGTTTTCTTGGCAGGGATACTGGAGTGGGTTGCCATTTCCTCCTCCAGAGGATCACATTTTGTCAGGACTCTCCGCTATGACCTGTCTGCCTTGGGTCGCCCTGCACAGCATAGCTCACGGCTTCACTGAATCATGCAAGCCCCTTTACCCTGACAAGGCAGCGATCCATAAAGGGGTACATTTGTACATACATTATTCCTGAAGGGTACATTTGTCCAGCATTTTAATAAAGCAATAAAAGTGACCTTGAACACTTCTTGTGGATGGTTCCAATTTTCTTTCCCTGGTGTGTTAGGTAAATGAAGGCTTTTTATTGCCTAAGCATACAACAGACGGTGTAAGGGCCACCCGGCCTGTGCTGCAATGATCCAGACCATCAAGAGAGGGCAGCAGAGGCACTGAAAAAATGTCTCTTGTCTGCCGTCCAGTGGTCTTTGCATCCCCAGTATACAGTACCTCCTTCAGGTCATCTACATGAATGAACTAGTATGAATTAATGTGAGTATACCTCCTTCAGTCTAATGAAGGGTGGAGTGAGATGGACAATTCCTGTATTCCTTTGGCTTGAGCATCAGGCATCATTCTGCAAACCTGCATCATGTCGCCTTTTCGTGCTTTTAAAGTTTAATCTGTTTTTATTGTTTCACTCTCGTGGTTTCTTCAACTCGTGTTAAAAGGACATGAAAATGCTCACCACGGCCCTCTTCTGGAAGTCCACAGTCAAAGCACGGGGAGTATTGTGGCCCGGAGTATTTCTGTTTTGTTTCCCATTAATGGTCCTGATCGTTGAGAAAGGTCTGGTTGACGTTACTTGGAACTGAGGACACAGCGGATGGAAGCCCGACAAGCAAAGGCTTGGGGCGCTGAGGAAGACTTTGCCACAGCCGTGGACGCTGCTCTGTTCATTTCCCTTAAAGCAACGTATACATTTAATTGGAGGCTCCTGCTTGGTTGGAATCACAAGGGAAACGGAATCTATTTATTCTGGAAAGTACAAGTTACGTTCGTATTAAAATGTGTACTAAGCAGATTTCTCAGCTATTCTATTGGTATTTGGCCCCAAATTGTCTGTAAATACTGTGGTTGAGGAATGATGGAGAGACGAATCTTTCCAGCTCCCTGACTGCTACATCGCTCTGGCTCAGATTAACTTGAGGACTCTGTGCCACAAGATGCGTGACGGGGAGCAGCCGACAGGGATGAGACCGGAGCCCGCCATGACTTTCAAGCGAGGCAGCGGAGCAGAACTTCTGTGGCTGTGCGCAACTCCCACAAAATGCTCATCGCGGGGGAGGGAAGCCGGGCTTGTGGGCATGCAGAACCAACAACATCTCCTTGGACCAAGCAGACGCTCAGTCTTACCGGCATTCTTCATATTTCTCTGTGGGCTGTGTGTGTGGTTGTGGGTGTTAAAAGCACAACACTTGGAACGGCAGCTGTCAGGAAATAAAATATATATTTGGATGTTGTTGGGAAAGAAAATCCCACAGGATCCCTATTTCCATGAGAAATCAATGGCTTGGAATAAATAAATAAATAATCCTACTTTGAAAACTGCTGGTAAACTTTTTAGTTTAGGGGCAAATAATGGTGCTGTTGGCTCCATGTTAATCAGTCTGTCAAAACTTCTCCAGCATTGCAGGAGGATTTTGGGTCGCATAAGTCTGCTGAATTCAAGCATCATTGAGTCATACGATTTTATCAGATATTTAAGCAGCATCATAAGTAACATGACTGGTATTTACAAGACATTTGGAATGAGTAGCTGGAACATCCTGATTTACCAAATAAACAAGTTAGGACTTTTAAGAATGTTATCTGTAGAGATCTTAAGATGCATCTTGCATTTGATTTCATTTTCCTAAAAGGAGACTCAAGGGATAATTTCTTGGGGCTCTGGCAGGCCCTTGGCCCTGGAGTACACCAGCTTCCTCCAGATAAAAAAAATCTGAAAACCCTCCCAAATCCCCAAGCTCTCAAATAAGGAAGGGAGCTGGAGAGTTGCCCTAGGATGCCTCTGTGAAAACCTCGGTGTGTGATAACTCCTGGGAGAGACACTGGTGTTGTGGGACATTGCTTCCTTGAGTTGGCTCTAACAATAAACCAACATTCCAGGCACTTGGATACGATGAACCAACAGTTCTCTTTTGAGCAGTTTCAATGTAAAATTATATTTGATTTAATTTACTGCAAAGAGCAAAAGTTTTTTTTTTTTGCCAGAACCCAGTGAGGAAAAGCCACATCCTTCCATACAGGTGGAATCTTCTAGCTGGAATCTTCTGGAATAAGAAGATGCAGTTCCTTTGATTAAATTGATGTGGCTGCCTACAAAAAAAAAGAAGCTTAAAGGCTCATTTATGCCTTTTGTTGTTGTTGTTCAGTCACTCAGTCGCGTCCGACTCTCCGGACTGCAACACGCCAGGCCTCCCTGCCTTGCACTGCCTCTCAGAGTCCGCCCAAGCCCACGCCCATCGCACTGACTATGTCCAAATCCACTCCCAACTCATCCACAGTGCTATCCATCTCCCTCATCCTCTGTCTTCTCCTTCTCCTTCTGCCTTCCATCTTTCCCAGTGTCACAGGCAGAACTTCTTGATAGTCAGGACAGTTAATCAGTGGAATAGCCTGTTTCCTGGAGTTGTGGTGCTCCATCACTGGAGGTTTTCAAGAAAAGATTGGACAACCATTTCCCCGGAATTGTATAAGGACTCCTGCCTTGGGCAGGTGTTGGGCTAGAAGACCTCCAAGGTCCCTTCCAGCCCTGGGGTTCTTGATTTACCAAGATTCCCTCCAAAGACCTCCTTGCTGCCCATCTCCTGTTACGTTCCTCCCTTCCCGAGAAGATGAAAGAGGTCTGCAGAGCCCTATCGTTGGAATCAGCTCACCTTTGTGCCACCAGAACTGGCAATGCCTCTGCAGTACAGCGCAGGATGGAATTCTTCAGTTCACTGCAGTTCAGAGGGCAACGGACTGTCTCCCTCCCCCTTTTCCCCAGAAAAAAGTCACTCACTCTTTCCAATATTTTATGCTGTTTTTCTCATCCTCCCTGTTGTGTCTTGCCTCAGATTGTTCCAGCAAATGAAGGATTCTATTTGCAATAACTGAACCGACTCTTGTCACTTCTGGGATTAATTAAGTATCTGTATATTTTGGGGAATGCTGGTTTCTGTCTGAAAAGTAACTTGGGTTTGGCAGTGCCCGACCAATACCTATGATGAAATTTGCTGATATTTATTCAAAGATTAAGCTTAACAAAAATCCAAATATTTTAAGCAGCCTGGAGAAGGAAGGAAAGGATTGTTGTTAGCCGCTGAGAGTCTTTGGATTTCGGCAGCATACACATTTAATAAATAAATAAATAAATAAATAAATAAAGGAGGGAGGGAGGAAGACAGAGGAGTGGGGTTACGTTCACATTTAGTTCATGATACACATTTATTGAAATTGTCACACTTGGTCTGAAGCAAACTTGGATGCTTCTGAATGGCACATCTGTGACTCCACTCACTAATTTGCAGAGAGGAATAAGCCACCCTTTCTGCTTTACAAGTCATCCAAAGTGATAGATGCACATCAGCACATAAGAAACAAGTCAGATAAATTAATATAAATATACCCCCCCAAGCATCCATAGCAATAAAACACATGACACAACACAAAAAATGCTCCAAAGTATGCTAAAGTAGCAAGGACACACCCTGTTGAGGAGCTGTGAAAGCTTCTGGAACAGGCAGCCTGGAAAGCAACGTCAGGGGTGGCTGGTCAGCCCCACTGGGAATGGCTCCGTGACGTGGACTTAGAATAGGTCCCCAAAACCGTCCCTTGTACGCAAAAAAGCTTTTGCGATCTCTGTATCAGGACCTCTACGGATCCCCCCGGCTGGAGACGTGCAGAAAGGGAGGTTCCCAGGGCCAAGGACATTCTGCAAAGCGCAGCCAGGATGCAGCTCCACCACTTCTGCGGCAGCTACCCGGCGGTTAAGCAGCTCTTCCTGTTCTTCCTTCTCACGTTCGACCTGAGTCCCCACCCTCTTTTGGATCCTGGGTAGTGGGCCCTCCGAGGCTTGGGCTGAATGCGAAGCTGGCCGCTTTGGAGCTGCAATCTTCTGTGTTCTCGGCCCGACGAGATGGCTCTCGCGTGAGCTGCGTGGCATTTGGTTCGTTGCACTGGCTAGTGAAAGGGCACTGGGACCAAACTTGATGATTTTATTATGACTGAATCAGCCACTTAATCTTTGGGGTTGGGGGTGGGCATGGAGTGCAACTAGGAGGTCCCCCGATGGGCATGCTCGGTTTCCCTCCTGGAACTGGCAGCTGAGAAGGAAAAGCCCCACGAAATCCAGAATGGGCTTCGAGGTCAGGGAATATCCGTGGGGGCCACTTAGAGCCAGAGGATGCCTTGCTGGCTTCTCCAGCAGTTTCCCCAGATGGCCAGAGACGTGGAAAGTGAGTGGCAGGGAAGTGAAAAAAGTCTTGGCCCGTCTATTTTTTAAAGTAGCTTGTTGAGACGCAGATAGCAATTAGTCATAGTGGTGATCTCTTGGGAACTGGACGGGCTTATTGCAGTGACTCAGCCTCCCTTGAGAAACCATCACTTTGCGCATATTTTCTGTCTCCTTGGCATGCCGCCTCTGCCCTGAGAGTGCCACTCTCATGGCCAAAGTGCTTTGAGATGGAACGGTTGATTGTGCCTTCTCCGTTGCATTATAATTTCCAGACCCAACGGGGTCAACCAGGAATGTTAAAAGCCACGTTAAAAATGAGAGGGTTTGCAGCACTGCCTTGCCTCTGGAGAGCCACAGACTCTAATCTCAGAAGATCAAAGCTTCGGCATGCGCTACTTTTTTGACTTCCGTGGTGCGACTGTGTGGTGTCAGCCGCGCGAGCGGGACTGATGCAAGCTGGAAGCCCCGTTGTGGTTCTTCGGGAGGCCGGGCAGAGCCTTGCCTGCGACCTCTCAGGGACAAATTAAAAATAGCATCCATCCCCAGATGCCTGATAAACCTTCATCGAAAAGCACTGGCAGTGAAGCGCTTCCTTGTTCGCAGTCTTAACCACATACCTAAGAAAATATTGTTCGTTCAGATGTAGATATAAATAATCCTCACTGAGCGACCACAACTGGGATTGGCAGTTGTTAAGCAAAGCAGTTGCTCAATGAAACGGCGGCGATCTTTCTTCGCTTCCCCTTGCACAAATGTGAGGTCTGATCAAAAAGTTACTTTTTCATGACTGCCACAACTGCAACTGGTAGTTAAAAAAGGCAGTAGGTATAAAAGTATCGATTATTTTTGACCTTCCAACTGAATGATAGCAAATGTCGTTTTGGAACCAAGTCTATAGAGAGCGTTTATTTTATCCCGTGTTACCACATCAAAGATACCCCATGGAGGAAGATGACATCTGATATGGATTAGCATTGATAGGGCTAATTTTTTGGTTCTCATTTAAGCATTGATGACTGTGAATAACTTTAATTCTACTGGAATCTGCCAATTATATTTGAATTCATGCTTGGCTATTTGCAATCTATATATTCTCAATTTTATTTTTATTACTTTTACATCTGTAAGCTGTCCAGAATTGTTTGGTGAGCAGAAGGCTTTAGAAGTCCACAAAATAATATATACGTAGCCATTTAGCTCAGAAATACAATTAACTTTTTAAGGATCCAAGCCAACCTATGTGAATGCTGTTGAAAGCCACCAAAGAACGCGGACCCCCAATAACTTCGTGGTAGAACTTCTTGACTGAAGTAATCAGCAGTGCCTTTTGTGTGGACTCAAGTCAAGATGGGTTGCTGGCTTTACTGAAACTCCTAGAAGAACTAACTCTAGTTCTTCAATGTGAAGGAACTGCGAAACAGGCCGGCTGGCCAAAGTAACAGAGCCAAATCTGGGTTGCAGGCCCACTTCATCCATCAATATTAGCAGCTGTCGACTCATTCTCATCCTTCCTTGAAAGGGAGCTTGTGTTGGGACACTTTCCAGAACTCTCCACAAAGAAGGCAGCCTATTTCTGCACAAAAGCATCCAAAGCTTTTGCTGTGCAGCATCACCAACCTTCCTTGCACGTTGACATTGCAACAGGAAACAACCAAGCAGAGAAGCTCAACCCCACTGCGAGGCCAAAGAGGGATCCTCTCCACAAAGCCTTCCGGGCCTCTCGCGCAGCCCGGCCAAGCCTCCCAAGTCCCAGCTTTGCTTCCCTTCATTCATCTTTCCTATTTGTAAGGCAGCCCTTGGAAACGGCTTTGCAAATGACTTTTCCAGCTTGATTTGGGGCCATTTTTAATATCTGACAGATGTGGATGCATTTCTCCTTTCCCCGTCCTCTCCTCATGTTCAGTGGAGCTGGAAAGGATGACATATTTGTTCCACAAGGACTTCACTCTGCCAAGTTCCACTTGCCAAGTGCACTTTGCTCTCTGGACCTTGAGGACAGGCCAATGTAGTTTGTTGGATTATTTAAAACATTTCTATACCTGCCCATCTTTGATTGAAGTCTGGGCAGCTCCCAGTCAACATTTAAAACAACATCAATAATAAAACAACATAGTACATAGACTAGTAAAACCATGAAGCTTCCATATGCAGTCCCTTGTTAGATCTTCTCATCCCCCTCGCTCTCTCCCAGCACTTGTCAGAAAAGCTAGATCTCCAGTGCTTTTTGGAAGGCTAGGAGGGTAAAACCCCTTTGAGCTTCAAGGGAAAGTGTGTTCCACAGGGCAGAGGCTACCATGGAAAAGGCACACTTCCTGGATCCCCAGAGGTGGCAACATTTAAGGGAACGGCCTCGGAGCATGCCCGCCCTATCTGACCTGGTGGGACAGATAAAGGTGTCCCACAGATAACCTGGCCCTGTGCACTTTAGGGGACACCTTCCTGCTGGTGAAACACTGCTGTGAAAGGTCAAGGCTGGGATGCACATTGCAGATGGGATGCTTTTAAACCTTAAGTGTGTCTGTGGATTCACACAGTGGGAGGGACCTTGGAGACCATGTAGTTCGACGCCTTGTCAGAGCAGGAATCCATTCTATGGCATTTCCGTCCAGCTTCTGTTTCAACATCTTCAGGAAAGGAGCTCTCCTCCTCCCGCCCCGACCATTTGTTCTAAGGGTGAACGATTCTTGCCAAGAAATTCTTCCTGAAGTCTAGGTGTAATCTGCTTCCTT
Source organism: Acrochordus granulatus (assembly GCA_032468055.1). NCBI lineage: Eukaryota > Metazoa > Chordata > Lepidosauria > Squamata > Acrochordidae > Acrochordus > Acrochordus granulatus. The sequence continues at coordinate 35,632 of JANHZU010004468.1, forward strand.
GTAATTTAAGAACATGATGTCTTGTCCTGCGTCTGCAACCATCTGAACAATTTAGCCCCCTCTTCTCATGGTGGCCCTTGAGATATTGGAAGACAGTTCTCATTCTCCCCACAGTTGTCCTTCCTCCAGGCTAGTCCTACCACCACATCTTGTGGTTCCTGTGTGTAGTTCCCCTCATGAAAGGGAAACTTAAAATCTGCAATAACCAGGAGTATCTGTGGGAACAGCACAACGGTTGTGTCAGAGCCTGGAGCCAGCAGCAGCCTTCCATAAGCTCAGAATGGGGGCATCCCAGGTTATACCTTGCTCCTCCCTGAGAGCCTTGATACCTATTTATTTATCAGATTTATATATCGCCAAAATCAGAAACGACTCTCGGCGTTTTTCTATTGTGTGGAATCATCCAGATTTCACTTTAGAGAGCAATGAAATAAATGGAGGAAATGTCAGAAAGAAATGGAGGAAATGTCAGAAGGACGGGCTCAAGCGAAGATTCATAACACTGAGTTTGTTTGTTTGTTTATGTAATTTCTACACCGCCCATCCTGCTGTTGTTCAGCTCCCCCTCTTGATCTCCATTTTTCCCAGTCCTGTATTAACCTGGAACACAGCTTGGGCATCCTTCGATTGACGGACAACCCACTTCTGAGAGCCGTCTGAACATCAGCCCTCCAGATGGGGTACACGTATTCAGTCTAACTCCCTGGGACTATTGGTTTACTTGAAGCAAGATGGTGCAGAAACACCTTCGGGCCGACGAGGCCAAGGGGACTGAGGACATTCTGATCAGGTGGGCTGTTGACATCCAGGCTAACGGAGCTGGGGGTTGACTGAAACAAAACCCACGAATCCAGGGAGCGTTCACTTTGGAGGGAGGGAAACTGGACGGAGACGTGATATCAGGGGAGGCGAGGGTAGGAGGTGCAGCAGCGTAGATTTTCTGTAAACATAAAGAGAAGCTCCCTGATGGTAAGACCTGCTCAGGATGGAACCTTGCAGAGATCGCGCTTCAGAGGTTTCGGCAAGAGGCCAGACAACCACCTTTCAGGGATAATTTCACTGGTTTCCCTGCCCTTTGCTGTGCGTTGGACGAGAGGATTTTAATCTGACTCCTATGATTTCAAAACTAGATACTGTAGTTTTGCAGTCTTACAATAGACGGTCAGAGGACGATGTTCACATTTTCCTTGGACACCCAGATCTAAGAATGCCCATCTGCTCTTGTGGTATCATAGAATCAAACATTATTACTTTATATTATCATGTTATTTTATACATTACTTCAGATGTATATTCTATTATTACTACCAATATTATAGAGACCTATGATAGGAGACTCTTAGACCTCTCTTGGCTAAGGTTGTTATATATTATATACACTTCTGTTTTAGGAGATCACTGTGTGCAAAGAAGGGGAAAGTGGTGAAGTTTGTCCCAAAGCCATCAAGCAATTCTACGCACATGAACTTTGCAAACATCTGCCATTTTTGTGATCAAGGATAGTAATTAATTATTTCTCAGACCTGTTAGTGCCTGATGTGCCTCGGAGCAGAGACCTTTCCATCTCCTTTCTCAGCCACCTTCGCTGGATAGCCGTCCTGGTAGAAAATCTCCCACAATGGGTGACTTTGGAATTAAATGTGAGGAAGCAACATGGAAACTGGACCTCCTGTTTTGGGGGCATGCACATTCATGTTTTACCTGAAATCTGTATCTTGTGGAATAAGATCCAGAGCCAAACACAGGATAGAAACATCCTGAATGTTTTTATCATCAGCTACTTCTGGGTTAACTTCAGATTTCATCCTTCTCGAATGGCATTCCGTGCCTCATGATTTCACTTGCAGCATTTCTTGGACTTCTAAAACTAATTTCTGCATGTTATAATGTTTGCTACCCATTCCTACAGAGGGGACATGGTAGCCAAGCAGTTAAGATGCTGCGCTTGTCGGCTGGAAGATTGGCGGCTTGACCTAGCAGTTTGAAAGCGTGTAAAAATGCAAGTGGAGAAGCAGGCACTGGCTAAATTAGTGGGAAGGCCACAGCGCTCCGTGCGCCTCAGCGCACAGTCCTGCTGGCCACGTGACCACGGAAGCATCTTCAGACATTACTGGCTCTTTGGCTATGAATCGGAGAAGAGCAGCGCCTCCTAGGGTCGGACCCGACTGAAAGGGGAACCCGTTACCTTTTACCTTACAGAGATGAAAACAAAGTTTCACAACAAAAGGAAAATATTCTAGGCTAGTCTGGACACTGTGATATTAATTATCACTCCACTACCCCCACCCTCCATTTCCACCCAGGCTCCCTCTGGTTGGACTGCCCAAGTCTGCTGAACTTTGGAGATTTTGGAACTGGATCACCGTCTAGCCAAAAGAACTAGATGGGTGAAGAATATCCAAGCAAACGTTGCAGTTTAAAATTAAACCTTTTAACTGTGTAAGTGTAAGTAATGAGTGGGAATATTTTGGATAATTATGTCATGACTCTCAGAAACTTACTTGCTCCCTCGCAGTCTTTCTTCTTCTCTCTCTCTCTCTATTTATTAGATTTTTATCCTGCTTTCATTATTTGTCTCAATAACTCCAGGTTGCTATACGAAGCTTCCTCCTCCTATTTCCCTTCCCGACGTCAGTCGGACTTCTCAGTAAGCAATGCAGAATTTTGGCCTCTAATCCATTATTAAAGGTTTTCTTGCAATATGGACAAAGAATCAAAGGGTTTAGCCTAAATGCCTGCTTTGGTGTGTCATCTGGTGGGACCCGGATGATAAGAGGAGCCTTGTTCATTGCCCACCCTCCCCATAGGAAAAGCCTCTCCCAGGATTCAGGATTCGGCCGGCCTTTGAAGGACCCTGAGAACTTGGCTGTTCCCAAGCTTTGGCTCGGGGAAGGGCCTGGTCCTCCGGCTGAATTTCCCCCTGTACTTCGTGTACTTGTCTTTTTAATTTTCTAAATTATTTGTTAATTGTGTTATTTGATATGGAGTTGTTGTTTACTGATGATGTACGCCACCCTGTGTTTTGCACCAAACAGGTGGCTGTGTAAATCAAATCAAATCAAAATGAATCATTTTTTTTGTTTTTTTAACGGCCAATTTGGAGTGTCGTACATTCTCTCTTTCATTCTTTTTCTCAGCTGAAGACTCAAGAGATTGCAAGTGATGCAAAGGCTTGGATATCTGGCAATTTTTCACATGGGTATATTTGTGTTTTTTAATTTAAATGGGTACATTTATTCTCTTCTTTCCCTGGGGATGGAAATCAGCAAGAAAATCCTGTGGTTGTCTTTAGCCAATGGGCCTCCCCCACATAGGGCTTCCCTGCTTCCGTAGGAGAGCTGTTGCCACCGTTGCCAGTGGTTTCCTGGGGGGGGACTATCCCAGGGCTGAGTTGTCTCAGCTGTTCTGCCACCTGCTTGGGGGAGTAAACGTGGACCAGCCCATGTGCTGGTGGTTAACGTAAGTGGACTTCATTTCCAGTCAGGTGGGGTTGAGGATTTAGGAGTTTTATTTTATTTATTTACTGTATGGATTTGTCACATTTTTCAATCACCCATCTCCCTCAGAGAGGGACTCACGGTGGTACACAATAAAACATTAAAATATAAAAACAGTGCAAAAGTTAAAAATTTAAAAGGAGGCAAGAATGACTGAAAAATGTGAACATTGTTCTAAAAGGTGAAGCGGGGCTTTTAGGACACTAGCCAGCCCCGCCTCTTAGGGGGAGCCTGGAACCCCCACAGAGCATGTCCCCGGGTGGCAGATTGGGGGACTCTACCTAGTCTTCTCCAGCACCACAGTTCAAAGGCATCAATTCTTCGATGCTCAGCCTTCCTTATGGTTCCTGTAGAGCTCTTCTGTGCATTCTTGCCATCTCTTCTGAATCTCTTCTGCTTCTGTTAGGTCCCTACTATTTTTGTCCTTTATTGTGCTCATCTTTGCATGAAACCTTCCCCGGATATCTCTGATTTTCTTGAAGAGCTCTCTAGTCTTTCCCAGTCTATTGTTTTCTTCTATTTCTTTGCACTGCTCATTTAAGAAGG
>JANHZU010004469.1:0-14249 GCA_032468055.1 Acrochordus granulatus
TGTTTATTTCAGTCGACGATTACAAGAATATAAACCACAAAGATGGCAAAAACATGACCAAAACACTGTAGCTTTCATATAAAAGAAAAATCATAACTAACGCCTTATATTAATTATCAATGTAATATACAAGTTATTCTGCTTTTGTGAGGTTCCTACATATATTAAACCATGTCCTGTAAAATGGATGTGGTAGAAGCTTAGAGTGGGAACTAGGGTTAACGACAGACAAGACTACAATAGATTATGCTAACTAGTTAGTTTGGGCTTTGTGTATCCAGTAAAACCAAATCATTACCATTTCAGTCACTGAATGAGCCATGGCAAAGTGCATAAACTAAGCCATAAAAAACTACAGGACATTTAAGATAGCAATTGTGCCTGCAAAGAGAGAAAAAGCATATCTGTACACTAATTCCTCTTGCTCAATAACAAAAATATGATTTTTAACTGTTTCCCCCAAGTTTACATTATAAATGTATTTTTATTATTTTCTCCAGAGTATTTTGACGATAGCAACACTGAATCCAAGGGCAGTAAAGACTAAAATTGCCATATGCCCTCCTTCCACCTTGATACCTGTGAGCCTGGAGTTTACATATTGCAAGTGCAAGACTTTCTGTTGGACATAAACAGAAGATAAAAAGGTACTGCTTTAATAATAAAGCCATTTGGAATATTGTGGGTGTTTTGGACTCTGGAAAATGCTGTAACATCTGTCTTGTTTTTTGGGAGAGGGGTTGTTCATCTAATCTAGCATTCAATTCTTACCAAGAAGTTGGCAAAGTGGCTCGACAGGCAGGATAGGAAAGTAATGATTATCTTCAGACAATACCTGGATTATACAATATTTGTCCACAGAAATTCAAGTGCAGACCATAGCTAAGAATACATGTAAGCCAATCAATACTCTTAAGAAACTATTAAGTACACATTCTACATAGTCTTGTTCCCTTTTGGCACTCCTAATCTGTTGAATCTAGTGCTGATCCCAAAGCGAAAACACCCTTCCGGTATTAGTGTTTGAAGATTCTGCCAAAGGCAAAGTCAGATTTTGAAAACGNNNCCATTATAATAGGAAAGGACTTTCCATATGCACATCATTTTAGCTTCCTTTTGTAACTTTCCCCAACAGAGTAACCAAGGCTTTATATTAATATTTCAAATGTTAAAGCATATGTTAAGGGAACACAATACTCTTAAGGTAACAGAAATGCAAACAGAACAACCTGGCATTGAGTTTTAACTACTTGTATCTAAAAATACAAGTTACTCGAGAGCTTAACCTAGTTCTTCAGATGCCATGTTTTGTAATTTTTGAAAAAATGTAATGTTAATATTACTACCTGAGGTTTACAATTCAGAAAATAATGACTGCAAAACTGTAACACAGCATTACACAGCCTGAGAATTTCTGGGAATACTTAAAAAATTACATTTTGAGGATAAGAGGAAACCATCTTACCAATGTACCTTTTTGACACTTGGCTCTTTCAGTTCTCTCACCCTGGTTTAAAAGACCACATGAAGAATTAAAAAAAAATATCAAGCACTTTCGCAAGAGCACTTAATCAGAGTTACATGGATCTCAAAGAGAATCGTGATTCTGACATACAAATCAATTATGACAGGTGATTTCATAATTCACAATTGGGAAACAATGATAAAGGGCTACACTCTCCACAAACTCTACTACAAAAGATATACTTAATTAAATGGGGTTGAAAGTCATGTAATTCCTGCTTCAGAACCTATTTTTAAAGAACATATAAAAAGCAACCATTTCAACAAACATTCAAGTATCACAATGTTTATTGATAGATACAAGTATATAAAATCAGGGCATGAACATGTCTTGATAAATTAAGTAGACTTAATTCCAATACTATAATAGGGACCAATTCAGTTTCTCACCATTTTGTTTCACACCCACAAAGACCACTTCCAAGGGCATCTATCCACCTCTTTAAACTGATCATTTTTGTGCAAGTAAACCATGTTTCTTTTTAAAAGACTTATGCACTTGCCCAGGCTCAAAGATATTAAAATCTAGCACATAAAGCCCATTACTAGAGGTAGAAATACAGGCAATATACTATTACGGCAACCACCATCAATTACAGTTAAGGATTCTCTGTAACAACCAAATGGATAATCAAATATTGCAACAACTCAAGTATTACACTGAGCAAAGTGCATTTCTACAGTATTCAGTGTTGCTATTCAGATTTCTAACAAACAGCCTATGGTAACTGGCATCAAAGAAGATCCTTACACAGACTGCTTCTGAACTTATGATGTAATTATTGCATGCTGCTAATACACTGTTATCTAAACATTAAAGATACTCTAAAATATTTTTATGGTAGACTATGATTAAGACATACTACAAAAACCCTTATGCAGAAGCAAGTCCTACTGACCCGCTGCTGCTTTAAATATTGTGAAAACATTACAGCGGAATGAGTTTTCGCAGTGGTTAGGTCAAATGCAGTTACATCATAGCAACAGTATGTTTGCACAATTTAAGGCTTTGGCTGGTTTAGTCAGCATCATCTTCAGATTCTTCTTCCTCTGCTGTTTCCAGCCAGGTCAACCACTGGTTTACCTGCAATTAAACCCAAACCTATTATTAGAATGAGAAAAAGAAGGAAATGTAATTCAAATGTATCTGGGGAGAAACTATGTATAAAACCACTATGCACTATTAACAGTACTGAAAACAGGCACATTCTCATGGCCCTAACTTTAAACTTTGCAGAAATCTGTTTTTTTTACAGTATATTTTGTGTTTTTCCCATATGTCTGCAACTACAATGAGACAATTATTTTGCTAAAATCTTAAGGTTGTAAATAAATGTTTAAATGCAATGAGATAATTCACCTGGAACAAAGCTTTGCCTTTCCCTGGAAACTCTTGAGTAATATCTTCTTTCCATGCCAGAAAAGCTTCTTCTTCAATGATTTCCATATCATAGAAATGCACAAAGAAGCGTAGTAACATGCCTGTAACAAAGAAAACATGTTGCTTTTTATATAGATACTTTAAAGCAACATGATTTTAAGGTAGTCATTTCTTTAACACTGGTGGCACCGTTTACTATTCAGCTATATGACTAGGTCCCACAGAAGGGTGTAAAAAAACTTGACCCCAACTTTTATAAGCATTTCTTTAGCTGTATCCAAAGTATCAGCCGATGACTATAGAAACAATTGAGAAACAACACTTTCCCTATTATCAGAGACTGAAGAAGCTGCTTGGATAAGCAGCAAAATGTCTCAAACCAAAAAGAAAAGTCCAGTTGCCATGACTCAACATATTGTCAGAGTTGTTATCCATAGATCTGGCTGGAATTCCCTTTCACCCTCATATGGTCATATGGCATGAGAAATTTATTCTTACCTTTTGGAAAATTGTTGTTGTAGCAGTGCACTTGGAGTGCATACAGGGCACTCACTTGTAGATCAACATGGTCATGAAGGAATTTCTGCATAACTGGCTTAAAGGAAAGAAGCAGCTGTTTTTCTTGCTCCAACTGTTCTTTAGAAGGAGCAGATGAAGAATCCAGTTCATCATTAGGTGGGTTTACTTCACTAGAAATATACTGCAAGAAACTAAAAAAATTGGAAGGAAATGGTGTAAATTGTTTAAACATGCTCATCCATATAAGCAACAGAAAAGCCAAGGTTATTACTTTGCTCAGTATTTATAAATAATATATAATGGGGTGAGGAAATAACTCCCCATTACTAAAATCAGTTTGTATTATAGCATATTTGGCTTATATAAGATATTCAACAACCTGGTTTTAGTTGCATTTCTTACCTGGTCATCAAAATATTAACAAATCCCTTATCTACATGTAATTTTGGTGAAATGTTGTCTTTAATCCATTTATAGATTGCTTGAGGGGATGGATCCAACTTAATTTGCTTCAATAGCTCCTTTTCCAGTTTCAGAAGTGGAAACAAGAAGCTAAGTCCTTTCCCTTCCAATATCTCCAGCATACGATCCTTATTCTGGTCAATCTCTGGAACATATAGACACAAAAATTATCCAAAATACTCTTGATCATGTCCACCTCATATACTACATATTCATGTTTTAAAAATCCATAATATTTCATCATATTTCCCTACTAAACACTTGTAATGTTTCCATTCTACTTCTTCATTCCCTCCATGTGTCAATGTTCTCATTCCTTACCTGGCAGCATCTTTTGCATGTTCACTTTGCTCTGTTGGAAAAGGTCGGTTAGCCATTCTCGATCCTGCAGCTTGGCCAACTGCTGAAGGCAAAGTAGGAAGAGGGGAAAATGGGTGCCACTTTCCAATGGTTGTGCTAGTTCAGAGATGCTCACAAGTTCTGAAATTATGGCACGAGCTGCAAACTGTGCTAGGTAGGATTTTACCAGAGGGATGTCCACCTCTAGTTTAGGGCACTGGTCCAATACATTTAGGAATGCCTGAAAAAAAGTTACCAGCATTAATTCCATTTGTCCATGTCTGCTTCTGACATCAATGCAAAGACAAGAGAGTGTATTTATGAATACCTACATATGTATCTACATGCATTACCTGCATGAAGTTGTCACTTGTCGCTATCCCTTCTTGTTTAAGTAAATTGATCAATGCACTTGCTTTTTCTTTATCTTCATCTGATCGATCTAGTGACTGAAGTATTATTTTGCTCAGCATCTCAGAAAGAAAATGTTTTGGTGCCCTCATTTCTCTCACACTGTTGACAGCATCATTGGTATTTCCACTGTTCAGATATTCAGTCACAACAGTTTCCTAAAATAGAAAGAAGAGTTTTGTTTTTGCTTTTGTTTTTTTTACAATTATCACATAATGTAGTTCTTGAGAGCAAACTAAATGAACTTACTGTTAATTTGAGCAACTCTTCCTTGGAAGGTGGTGGCTTTTTACTTGTCTTTGCAGGCTTCTCCTGAATAAGTGGCGGATTTGTTTTGAGACCAAGTTGAGGTGGCTTAAAAAGGGAAGAATTTAGAAAAGATGTATTTACTCATAGTGACATAAGAATCTTAAAAAACACTTGCTAGTTTCGAACTGCAATATTCAGCAACCTTTTAACTAAACAATTTTTAATCAGTTGAGTTCAATGGCACTGTGGCAAATAAATAATCATATATTGGAATCGCCCAGCAAAGGCTTTCACTTTCATGATCAGCCTTAAGCAGATATATTCTGAAAAAATGCTATTAAATACTTAGTTGTTCCAATCAAATCTCACTGTTTACCTGGATTTACTCCCAAACAAGCAAATATTGCAGAATTCCAGGATCTTGCTAAGCATTTGTTCTTCTGAACTCTTAAATAGAAGAAAATGACTTACTGGAGACATATGCTGCAATGCTCTGAAGTGCCTCTGTAGGACACAATATTCTCAAATATACAGCCACAGCAACTGAGTTAGGCTACAGGGTTAATTGTTCCCCCCATTATTTCCTTAATAATCCATATACTCTCTAGAATGCAACCTGTGTAATTAATACTATGATGTGCAAGAAAATTTTTATTAAACAATTTATTACATATTTACCTGTCCCAGAGGTGGTGTCTGAGTACGTTGTGGCTGTGCACTGGGAGGAATCATAGTTATCTGGGGCTGAAGCTTTGGCACTTGGTTTTTGTTTACTACAAAACACTGAGCAGGCCTCAGGCTAATCTGTGAAAAGAAGTTAGATTAACAGAAATCTGGAGTATGGTTCTATTATGGTAGCAGTGAAAACCATACATAGCCAGAGCAGAGATATATGTTATCATCCTCATATGTATGTATTGTATACACACAACACACACACGAAGTAAATTACTTCAACACTCTTCTTTATGATAAAGAGATTGCCCTCATATCTCATAATCTTGCTCATAGGATACTGGAAACTCCAAGAGAGGTGGGGGAGAGAGGAAGAGAGTGATGTTAAAAAGATAGGTAACTGGGGGGGGAGAGAAGTGAATAGCAGGACGGTAGAAGAGTTCCAGTGCTGATCCTCGTAATAACGCGTCTTGTTATAATCATTGGGCATCTTTTAAAAACTACGTCTGTTCCTTTTCAAGGGCATACCTCATCTGCATTAAGCTGTCCCTTCTTAGAAAACCGTGGAGGCATATCCTTAGACTGTCCTTGTTGAGACAGAAGTCCCTGATTTTGATTATGGTATAGTTGGCTTTGCCCCTGTTTTCAAGACAATGAAAAAAATAAAGACTATCACAGCGTACTCTTGTTCGTTATATTATCATAAAAACATTTTTATACATTTGATCTGTGTTGCATGTTTTACCCTTGTTAGAATTCCTTCTACCATTATGAAAATATTATTATTCACTTATTTGTAAGACTGATATCCTACATTTCCATCAGGAGCTCCTTCTTCCAACTTATCCTCAATAACTCTATGAAATAGGATGGATTTAAAAAATATGTCTGGCCCCAAAATGTCCACTTATCTTGCTTGGCTAAGGGTGGATCTGAACTTGGGTTTCTCTAGTTCTAAGCTAGCATCTTAACCATTATACTATAATAGCAGTTATCTCAAGAGCAAGTTGATTTGGAGATGACCTAATTAAAAGGCAAAGTATTAATTCTTAGTTTATGACTTAATCCCAACAATTACATCTGTGCTTCCTAAATCTGGGTAAATTACCCTAAACAGGGTAAAAATGGTTTTTCTTTGGGTAATGACACACAAACCCATTACAACAGGGATTATTACCCATCACAACAGGGACATTTAAACTGACTTAAGGTTTGCCACTTGTACTAAAATATATTAAAAAATCTTCCAATTTGTCCTGTTAAGATAAACATCAATGAAATTACCAATGGTAATTTGTTGAAATAACATAAAGATCATTTAATAATACTGTCGGTGTAATACAAATATTGAGTTATGACCATTGAATTACTGTTCAAACTTATGAATATAAGTTATATACTGAAAGAGGGAACTTACCACCGGTACTTGAAATTTGGTAAGACTTTCTGATAAGTGATACTGGGTAATGAAGGAAAAAGTTTGGGAAGCACTGAATTACATTACAATAGTGTTCATAAAGAAAATGCATTAATTACAGTATCTGGGGGATGTTATCAAATCTTTGGATTTCACATAAAGGAAAAGGAAAATAATGGAAGTGTACTCTCTTCATCTATTTCAAATTTTAGAAACTGAAGAAAATGTTCATGTGGAAAGAGACAAAAAAACCTGATCAGTTCTGTTCTTTTATTCCTGGGTGCTCTTGATGTTGGGGAAGCATTTTAAAAAAGTCACAAGAATATGGAGACAAAGACTTTTGTTGCTTAAAGAGGGAGTACCACATTTGTATTCCTCATAGAAGATGGAAAATAGTATACATGCAGTAAGTGCAGACATAATGCCCTTTTGGAGCAGTGATTAGAGATACTGTAGACAAACAGGCCTACCTTTCAATTGTTGGGAAGGATCTATCGGATAACAAAAATGCAACCCCCCCAGAAGAGAAAAACAACCCAGGAAGAGGCTGGATGGAAGAACGTGTGACATAAAAAGACCAAATTTGTAAAAATATGCTTTGTTTCTTTTGAGGTTAAAAATAGATTCCAAAGACTCCCAAGGGATGTCATTTCTAGACTCCTGAACTGCCAAAGTTTCAGGGGCCAAACAGTTCTGCAAAGAGGACAATTCCTGTCCTGCCTTGAAGCAGCAACAGGCAATGGCAATTTGAGATTGCCTACTGAGAGGGCCAAAGCAGCAAATTCTTGATCTAGCAATCTTATCAAGAGAAACATGCTATCTTTCTTGGACTCACATTTGGGATGTAACAGAAAAGGTCTCAAGAATCTCTGAAAAGTATTCCTTTTTACTGATTCTGGTGGGAACGAATGACACACAGTATTAAAAATATTGCAAGATTATGAAGCACTAGGCTGTTAGCTGAAACAGCTTTTTAAAACAAAACAAAAAATCCCTCTCCTCTCTCTCAAAGGCTGTACGCCAGGAAGCAAAACTAAGTTAAGATCACAAGGGAAGCTAAAACTAAGAAAGAGTTTTTCCAATCGTGTCACAACAAGGCTATATTGAACAAATTAGTGTCCAGGAGCAGATTGATTACATCCAAGAGCCTTGAAAGAGATTGCCAATGTCATTTTGGAGCTCATTTGAGAAAATACAAAGGATGGTTGTCATGCCAAAAGACTAGCAGGGCAAATGTGGGAAGAGGACCCAGGTGATTACAGATCTGTAAGCTTGTTGTTGATATTGGGTAAAATTCTGGAACAGAATATTGCAGAGTTGACTTTTTAAATATTTAAAAAATGAATTGCTTGGCAGGAGCCAGCATGGGTTTATGAAAGAACAAACCATGCCAAAGGAATCTGATCTTCTCTACTGTTTATTTCACTAGTGATATCGTAAAAATAATTCCCAAATAATTTAATCAAGTTTCTTACAAAATCCTTGTAAAGATGACAAAATTAGGCTGTCTGTGTTAGATGTCATTAGATAGAACGCAAGAGACCCATAACTATTAAGTCTTTGGCCAATAACAAGAAAAACACTTAAGAGATTCAAGATACAAAAGCACTTGACAAGCTGGAATAATGGATAGAAAGTAACAAGATGAATTCCAACCAACAGTATGTGCACAGTCTATCAGAGTGCTTTGGTAAATTACAAGGAATATGAGCTAACAGCATAACGCAGCTGCAAGATAAACAAACACAATTTTAGTTTGTATAAATGGAAGTATAGTGTCAAGATCACATAATTATTTCTTTCTATTCTGTATTTGTTAGACCACAGCTAAAATCCTGTATTTCCTGGCACTGTCAGTATCCTCCCAAAAAATGCAAACCAGAATGAATCAAAAGAATAGCTGAGATGGTTAAGAACTGGAAGAAAAAAATTATACAGAATGATTAGATGTGCTGAGTACGTTTAAGATGGAAAAGACTGAGGAGGTATATGTCTTCAGGTTTTTGAAAGCTGGTCATAGACTGCTGTTATTAGTAGGGAACGTTGCCTGAGGGTGCCAGGTGCTTTGGGGGGATATTATTTTTATTGCTTCTATGTTTTGTTGTTGTTGCTATGTCATTCAGAATTATGGCATATATAAGGAGCAGCAATATAAACTTTCTAAATTAAAAAAAAGTATTTGTGCTTCTATCAAAGTCACTTACTGGATTTTTCAAGAAGGATTTGCCTAGCTCTCCAAAGTGGGATTGAACAGGAGCCATGAGGTGTCCCCCATGGCCATTAAAAAGTTGATTTGACCGATGTCGCCCCATGGTAGGTGAAAATCTATCTTGAATAACTCCTGGACCAGTACCAATTCCGCTACCTGAATTCATAAAAAAAAATTATCGATAAGGATACCTTTATCAATATATTTAAAGAAAATAAAAAAAAACAGTGTTATTTCCTCACTGAAGTAATAGTAATTACCAGGCATTTGTCCAAACATATCAGCAAGTCCTCCAAGTGGATCCCTGTCAAGTTTCATCCTGGGTGGCATAAACGGTCCCTCCAGAAAGAAGTCACTTCTCATTCCTTGAGACAAAGGAGGAGGAATAAAAACTCCCAGATCCTTAAAAAGAAAGTATGTTGGAAATCAAATTAAAAACAGCACTTCTTAATACATATTGATGTCTGTTAATGAGCTATACAGCTAATTTTATGTCTAGTGAAATACTTACTTTCACAGCATCTTGACGGATTTGATTGATAGTCTTTGGTCCATTGTCAAGAAAAGCTTTGCGAGGAATCCAATTGTGTTCTCTCAACTCCACAGTATCCTTCAAGGAAAAAAGAGAGTATTAACTTCAGGGCATATGTTAGATTTATCACAGTAAGCAGTTTTATACTCTTACCTGCAGCAGGAAACGAATCCTTGCCGGCAATTCCTTACTCATCATCAAGGAGCGCATACGGGCAAAGTACTGATCCATTAAGGACTGTTGAGAAACAAATCCATTATGTTTGGCAAATGGATCATAAGAACAAACTTTTCATAATGAAAAGCAAATGGATCATAAGAACAAACTTATCATAAGAACAAACTTTTAAAAAGTATGTACAACAGCTTATTTTATTTGCTAATTAAAAGTTCTGCTACAAAATGTTAAAGAACTACAAAGATGAACATTAATAGCATCAATACAGAAACTGATATTTATGCAGTTTTATTGGTGCTTGCCTTGGCTTTTGCATGGTCTAGTCTAGGTCCTACTGTCCTCATTATCTGACAGAGGCACTCCAAATCCTCCCCCATATCCTTGAGTTGGACTCTCTTCTTCTTTTCCAAAAGCTGGATAATTTGAAATGAAAGAATTAAAGATTTTTAGTACCATTTTACAATTTATTTTCACCAGACATAGTGAAATGTAACATGGATGTGCAAAAACATTAAATCATACATCAAGATAACAAAACACAGTGCTTTCACTTAAGATGCTATGTCCAAAAATTCACCCTATTCTATTTCAGCCTAGTAAATCCAATCACATGAAATTACAAATAAGGTTAAGGACCCTTCAGTTCTGGCCAGTGTTTTACACTGATAACATTATTTTGATTTTTTATAATTTGACTAAATTTCTCAAGCAGATCAAACAGATTTTCCTTAAGATGTTAGCCAATGTAGAAATACTACTCTATTTTTCAAGGGTGAAAAACTTCTGCTTTAGGAAACTAAATGTTATAAACTGCTCACAGTCATCTATATGGGAGTTGGGCAGCTATATAAATTTGTTAATAATAAACAAATTTACTGCTAAAAAAACTTGTCACCAGCAGGTACCACTCATCCATTTTTCAAAGTAAATTACCAGTGATCTCACCAAAGACTTACATAGTAAAGATTTTAAAAAACCCACTTACTGTTTTGATGCACTTATGAAGGATAGATTCATGAATAAGATCAAGCTTGCCAAGTTCTCCAATGAATTTGATGTTTCCCAGCATCTTGATCTTAGCAATGGCTCTCTGTTCCTCCTCCTCTGGGAGGAGGGGGCCATCTTGTTTATCATAGACTAAAAATGGAGATAAGTATTAGATGCTGCTCTATTTTTATGACAAAAAACAAATAAATGTAGTATTTTGAAAACTTACTATCAACATTTCTGGTTCGGTTTTCAAATTCATCTTGAAGTTTAGAAATTAAGAGGCGTCTGAATGTCTAGGATTTAGAATGCAAATATTTAATGTCTTGTCATTCTTGATGCCAATACTACTAATAGCCTTAGTCCAAAAGAAAATTGTACTCAACTGTGCTTTGCTTCTGTCCTGGATGACTCTCTGCAGATGGGCCATCAAAGTTGGGTGCATCTTCTGCCAGTCGCAGACATAGTTGAGCATATAGCGAGCTATACTTTGGCTCTTCAAGGGCTTTGTCTACGATCTACAAGAGCAGAGACTTCATGAATCATGTGGATATTAATATTTAAAAGCTGCACTTTCAAATGATCCTAGATAAGCCTATCCAGTTTTATTGGTATTTCAGAAGTTTGTGGGCATGTAAAAGTTAAAAATAGTAATTATGCAGTACAAAAACTAAAAGATATCATATAGTTAAGATTCTCTATCCTTCTCTTCTTCTGAACAATTATATAACATGAGACAATTTGATTAATCTACCTGGTATTGATGAAAATTAAAAATAATCCAATGTGTAGCAACAATCACAATAGTGGAAAGTAAGCTGCATCTCTATATTTGATTTCTATACTTAGAATCTTATTGATAGTTGTCTGACCAATCACGGACACCTGAATTACACCAGCCCAGCATTTTCTCTAAGCCTGCATCAGAGCAATACTATTTGATAAAAGACACTATTCTCTTCCACAGCCTTATTAATAAGATAGGAAGAAACAGATTGATTTATATAATCTTACAAGCATACACACAAAAGAATTCCTCTAGATAGCACATTATTTGAGAATCATTCATCTCTAAGTTGCTCTTTTCTATACAACTCCTATAATATCCATTTTAACAACACTGAATATTAGGCAATGTTGCAAGCTGTACATTTTAAGAACCCTGAACAATTACTCGTTCATGCCTTGCATCATATAATTATTAAAATAGCATTTTTCTAATAAATCCATGTTCTCTTACCAGCAGTATGATCCCCTTTAGGATGAGCTTAGACTCTACACCCACATTGAGGAGCTCAAGGCATAGCTTGTCAAACTTTTCAGGAGTAAGCTTATTTAGTATGCTAAAAGAAAGAAAACAAAGAAATTAAGAAAACTTTTCTTAGTTAAGATTTGACTTGTTTATTATGGTTTAACCTTTTGTTTGTATCAATCTTAAACAGTTTTTAATTTTAATCTGTTGGAAATTATGTTTAATCTGACATTAAGTGGGGAATTATGTAACTGGTTACTCAGAAATCTATGTAAATTTTAAACCAGATTCTTTGAAAGCCCTGATTATAAGTGCTGGTTTGACAATAATTAAAACATACTAGTATAGGCTGAGTAGATCCCAGAATAGGAAAGCTGCTAAGAAACAAGGATGCTGAAATTAGAATATTAAGCAAACTAAAGGGAAAGAAGGAACCTAGAGTATGACAAGTTGAGAACTCATGGGGGGAGGATAAACAAATAAAGAAAGCAAGCCATTATGATAGGATAGGAGCAGCTTTCTGAAGAAACCAAGGGATTCAGAGCTGAGTTACTAGCACTACAAAGAGGAAATAAGATGGGTAGAGAATACTATACAGAGGTAGGGTGGCTAAATCATGTGAGATAAAAGATAATGCCATAAAAACCAGGACTCTAAATAAACAATAAGTATCAAATACAAAGTGAATATAAGAGAATGCAGGACTGAGAAAAATGCAAAACCTTGACCCTTAATTCAAAGCTGTCAGGAAATATACAAGTAAATATAGGATGTGGGCACTAGCATCCAGTGGCTCTATTAGCACAAACACTGAATTCTGAGAATTATATAATTCCATTAACAGCTAGAGGATCAATAATTCCTTACTCCTGGCCTAGACTATTTAATTCAATACAAAAGCAATCCACCAAATAAGCAAGAACTTAATAAATTTGTTTCTTGTTTCTGCCTGGAATTACAAGGTTAAAACTGCCATCAAGCATTCTTGAGACCACACATGCAATTCAATATGGACCAAATGCAGTTTCTTTAGTCACAAGTCTAACGGACCAGATCTAAGACCAAAACATTTCACATTATTTACTGATATTTTACTTGTATCTCCATCATAAATGTTTTTAGTTGTTATTGGCTCAAATCCACCAGTAGATTTCCATGGCTAAGAGAAGATTTGAACCTGATTCCTCCATGTCCAACCTACTTTCTTAGCCCCTACCGTGCAGGCTCTTTATATCTTGCTTTCAAATACGACTCAATATGGCTTTGCAACAAGGAAAACCACAACTAGAAATGTTTGGAAATTTCTTATATCTGAATCAATTAGTCAAATTCAACTCACAATTATAGTTATTCTGTTACCTCAAAACTTACCCTCTTACTTTCCTGAAGATTGCATCATGTCGTTCTTTGTCATTTGCGGAGTCGTCATCTCGTCTAGTGCTTCGTGAAGGAATCCATTTCTGAGCGTTTTGCCCTGGGGTTTTCCCCAGGAACTCGCTTTATTTTAGAAATAAAACATTAATTTGTTAAAGTCTGCAGTATGTTCCCATACAAATTGAAAAGAACAGGTTCAATTTCAAACTTGTTTTCAAATGTGTACCCCCAAAAAAGCCTGAAATTTTAGTACTGTAACCCAAATCTTTTTAAAGCCATTATTTGTGTATAATTTGTGTCTGGATTCTGTTGCAGAAATAAGCAGCTTTAAATTCATTTGAACAGTTCTCCTACAAGAACAGTTCTTATAGCTAAAAATTATCAGAAGTAAAAAAGCCAGCATATGTCAAAGACAAAAAAATAAACAGTTAACAATGAAGTAAAACCATTAAAAGACTGCAAGCTTGGCGTACTCAGATTCAGATATGGCCAAAAGAAAATTTGACTTCAGTACAGCAGCTCTCAGTGTACTTGCAAGACAATAGTAAATAGATGAACAAACAAATGAAATTATGTATTCAACAGGAAAATATGCATCCAGCAGAAAAAGAAATATAAGTGCAGAATTAGAACCACAATCTATTGATAAGTATGTATACATATTAGACAGAACTTCTGGATTAATTTAGAATTCCTTGCACTCTAATAATCACTGAGTCCTGTCATATAGCATGAGTTAAG
>JANHZU010004470.1:8173-28341 GCA_032468055.1 Acrochordus granulatus
TGTTGTTAACTGACCTGGCATTCAGCAGCAGCAGCCAGACCCCAGGGCTGCCAAGGGCATGCTGGCCAGGGTCTGGGAATGAGCAAGGAGGGCCAGAACATGCCACCGATACTAACCATCGGGGGCAACTTCTCCTGAAACAGCCTGCCCTCCTGCTCCTGTAGCACCCTCTCCCCGTAATCACCTGGATATCATCTCTTGCCCTAGAACCCTCCAAACAAGAAATACCCTCCACCCCAATACCTCACTTACTCCTGGGTATGGGCTCTATGTCCCCCCAACAAACAAACTAAAAACACTCATTCCCAGAAAACCAGGGAGGGGCAATGGCAGAGGGCCCCGTCTGCCCTATAGCAAGCTCTCAGCACAAGGGCCCCTGCCTCACACCCTCCCCCAACCACACACTGCCCTTCCCCAAGGGAAGGAAAGCCAGAGGGAGGACACCCATCCACACCCCCTGCCCAGCTCTCACTCTGGGCAAGGGCAACCATCAACTAAGCCAGCCAGCTGGCCCCGGCTCACACCCAGTGGCCAGCCCCGAACCAACCCCTGGCCAGCAGTTCCTCTTATGAGGCTGACCCAGTCCAATAAAAAGTCCAAATTGTCCTCCCCTTTCCACTGGGTCTGCATTGGCAATGTCCTCCGAGCCTTGCGCTCTTCCAGTCCAACGAGCCAAAGAGTTCCAGGCTGCCCATAGAGGCCTCGGCGCTGAGAGGCGCTGGATTGGCTATCAGCGCCGCCACCATCGCAGGCCAAGACCAACTGCTCCAAACCGAACCCAAAAGGTCCGGCTGCTGAACAGCTGATCCCGACCGAGTGACGGCTCACAGCCCCCAGCTCAATCCAGCCAACCACGTCCTCTGAGACCAGGCCAAGCGCAGTCATGGACGCAGCCCCGCAGCAGCCTCGCTGTTCTCGCTGCTGCCCCACCAAGCTCTCGCCTGGCTCCGCTGGCTCCGCTGGGCACTCTCACAAGGCCTCGGCCGCTGGCGCCGTCCCAAACGTATCACAGGCCCCACTGCTCCCCTGCACTCGCCGCGAAGAGCAACCAACCGGGCCAGGACCACCGCCGCTCTAAGCCGGGCCTCAAGGCCCCTCGCAAGGCCTCCGATGTGTCAGCAATTCCCAGTGGAAACTCTTCCGCTGCCGCCGCTGGCCGTAAGAACACAACCCCCAGAGCCCGCTCCACCAACCCAAAAAAATAGCTCCGGGCAGCTGGCGTCCACGCCAGAAAGATCACACAACAGGGAGGAGGAGGAAAAAGAGGATAAAGCCAGTTCCTCGGTCTTCCTCGGGGAATGGTCAGAGCTCTGCACCCCACACCCGCTCTGTCCACCATTAAAAAAAAACAAAACCTAGATATTCATGAACATCACAGATTTTCAGATAAATTTTTCAACCTAATGTAAAGGAACTCTTATGTGTCTGTATTTGTATGTGCTATCTTAAAAATAAAATCTAGCTTATCTTTGAGCTGCTTCTGTAAAAAAGAAGGCAGCATTGGGGAAAAAACTGACTTTATAGCATTTATAAACTGCAGCAATCTGCTCAAATCCACTGTGTTTTCTGCTATAGCCGTAAAATCATATTAAAAGGTTTAGTGGAAGAGACTCAACTTGTATTTTCTCTTTTCATTTCCACCCCCATCGTGCATTAGCTCATTATTCTATTTTGTGAGTACAAAGCTAAAAATAACCAAATGAGAATATGGCCTCAGTGTCAAGGAGGTTTAAACTGGGAAGTTTTTTTTACTGTAGTATTTTTTCCCAAATACAAAAGAAGTATTGGAATCTGCAACTCAGGCAGACAGATGAGTTCCTAGAGGGCTGCTGTCAGGTGAGCTGAAATGAACCAAGGGAGACAAAATGCTCTCTTGACTATGGAAAAGCATTGTGAAATGTGAGCAGATATGTAGAGAATGCCACAAAGAGTTGTTAGCTGGTGGTCCCCAGACAAGTAGAGGTTATGTTTGATAGCTAAGTGACCCCAATTCCCAGATGATCTGTAGGGAAAACATATCAGTAAAACATGTATCAATTTATTTGTTATTTCTTGCAGGATAAAGTGGTATTGTATGCCAGGAAATGGGGATTAGCTACGTATTCTGTTAGTTTCTAATTTGAGCTTCAGGTCAAGGCAAATATTGAAGTATGTGTTATGCTGAACAAAATCAAACATAATAATGCAAGTAATGCAAACTGGACAATTTTAGGTTGAAATCACCTAAAAATTGAAATTGCAGAAACAAGGGTTGAAATCACTGCTGTTTTGTCCATGCAGCAGAGTTAAATCTCCATAGTTTCCAAGTTGACAAAAAGTGGAAACAATGGTTTATTATCCTAGGAGCTTTACTGAGCTTAAAATCTAATGTTAGCCAGTTTATTTGTGGGCAACTAGCAAGAAAACCTTGTAAAAGCCTTTTTCTGCCAAAAAGGGGGTGGGTGGGATTACTAGAGAGTATGGATTTCATAATGATATAAACTGCACTGAAAGGGAGACTGAATGCAGAATTATAAATTATTTCCCAGAGGAAGCTCTTCGGGCTTAAGATAATCTTTTCTACTTTTTTAAAATTTTTATTTATTTAAACTATTTCATTTTGGGTTTGGCATTGTGTATCTACTGGTGCCATCTTATATTCCTGTACTAGTGTTGGCATCACAACATATTTTATACAAGGCAATTAAAAAGATTAAATTAATTTACAGCTTCAAATTATGATGGTGATAGGTGGTGGTGATATAACTTAGAATCTATGCATTCTCAAAGAACTCAGCATTCTCCAGTTGATTCATGTACCTTGTTCTCTTATTAGATGAAACAACATTTGAAGCAGGAGTCAAAGTCCAGATCCACAGTCAGTCTGAGCCGCCATTTGTTCAAGAACTTGGTTTTGGTGTGGCGCCTGGTTTTCAAACTTTTGTAGCCATGCAAGAGCAAAGGGTAAGTTGTTTTCCTCAGGCAGGTTAGATATCTGCCTGCTTTACTTCTCAGGCCGAAAGAGAAGACAAGCTTCCTTGGCTAAATGCTTTTGTGACAATCTTAACAAAGGAAACTTCGTCTTGAAATGAAGTCTCATCTGTGGACTTTTGAGAGTGGGATGAGAATTGTGATGAGAACAAAAAAAAATAGCTTCATGAGAAACCTTTATTGGATTTATAACAGCTCAAATTATAGTCCCAAGAATCCTGAGAATTGTCATTTAATAAGAATTCTCAGAATTCTGTGGCCTTTATCGTGAATCATTCTGCCATATCACAGAATGTATAGGGACAAAAGGTATAAGTAGACTTCCAAGAAAGATGTTTCTATATGCAGAGTTTAAACTGAATGTAAGTCTGTCTTGTATAGTTTATGTGAATGTAGTATTGCCATTGAGGAAATCTCATGAAAGAAACTATATTCTGAATTATTTCCAGTATATAGTCTGGCATCATTGAATAATTTACAGCTTTTTCAAATGTTGTCAGCAGAGAGCAGCCTAACTTGAGATCAAGGAAACCCAAGTTTTTGCTAGCTCGTTGATAAATTTGACTGGTTTCAGCAGAGTTTGTCCTTTTTTAAAAAATCTATTTATACATACATAGATAGCAGCAGCATTGTCATGCTTCTGTCCACCAGTCATAGTTCTAAATTACAACACATAAGAAAAGTAACTGTGCAGTACGTAGATGTGATTTTGCCAGGTCCAGCAATTTATGGTCTGCTCAAAACTAATTTTGTGGAATTAGTACAGAGAATAGAAGGAATTACTGAAGTTGCAAAACCTTTCTTTCCATTGCAGTTTATTATGCTGCCAAAGGCAGGATGTTTAGAAAGATGAAATGTTCCCTGAAACTACCATTTCTGCCAATTAGGCTATAAAAATTAAGCAAAAAGGTTGGAAATGTGATGATCCTGAGTAGAAAGGCTGAAATGGGCCTTTGAGATTCATTTTGTGAAATGTTCATGGAGTATGGAAAGAGAGAAAGACCAACAAAATATGAGAAAAATATCTTAGAATGATTTTATAAACAGAGAATGGGGATTCCTGTACACTCTGTAACTTGGGAGCCGTATGTACCACAGGGATTATAATAAAGGAGAATAGCTGTTGGTGAATTGAGAGGCAGCAGCTGACACAAGGCACAGAGAGCATTCAACTTTTGCTGAACACTGAAGTAAAAGCAATCTATAATTGCTCTTTAATGCGATATCAAATCACACAAGTAGAATTGCTTCTCTGTTTCAACCTACCTATGACTCCCTTTTATCCATCTACTCTCATTGCCTATTGAGTTTACCACACGCATTTGAATTCTCTCCCTCGTTTGCTTTTCTTTGCAGAAACCATCAAATGGCAACTGATATATTTCTTAAATTACTGTTCTTCACAGATTATTTAATGTTGCTTGTTAGCCAAACTGACTGTTGCACAAACATATATGACCAGTTTATGCTGATTATAGAATCAAAGTTCTTCCATTTGGAAAGCAGGTGTTTATTTTTTCTCATCTCAGAATATCTCTCCACAGATACAAAGAGAAATAATAACTAGGAATGCTGAGAATTAAAGTTGCCAAATTTGAAAAACACTGATATAAATTAATTCTCCCCAATATAGGGTCACAAAAATGCACATTTATTTTCCCTTGTCCAGAATCTACCATATTTTTGGATTACAATTCCCCTCATTAAATTAGAATTCCCCAAATTCTTTTTGTCTCTTTCCGGTTCAGGGATAGAAATATTAGAACTCTTTTACTGGATTGCTGTAAAACTGTTGAAGTAAAATGTATTGTTTATATAAAAGCATTATAATTCTTTTTCGTTTTGGGAGAAGCTTAAAGTAGTTTAAAAGGAGAGAGACTGCAAGGAAGAAGAAAAAGATGATTATATTGCCAGGTATTATCTGTGCTTACCAAATCAAAACAGGTTGGGCATTCTAAGATACCATGTAATTATTGTTGTAGTTTTTATTTCAGCAAACAAGCCTTATCTGGCATTAGTGATAATGTATAATTTCTTTCAAAGGAAAAGAATTGTCTGTTCCTAATTCCTTATTACTTGGGGCCCACCAAGTGACTACCAAAGAAATGAAACCTCTAATCTCGTTTAGCCATGCTTGTTTAAGATGTAGCTAATGGGAAATACTTCAGAAATAATCTGATTGTATGAGATGAGACATGAAAGGTAGGCAGTCCATTGATCAAGGTACAAGGGCGAGAACAAAGAGACAATGTGTGGGCTGAGCATGGCTAGCAAGGAGCAAGAAACCAAAAATCATCTACTTTTGAGACTAGAGGAGCTGAAATATGAACTGATAATCTATAAAGCTCTGAGGAAGAAAAATATTTTGACTTATATTGGTCAGATCCAAATAGATAATGTCATTCTTCTTCTATCCTATTTTCCTTTTCGATAATTACAAATCATAATTACAATTTTTGATAGCAAAGAAAAGTTTCTCTGGAACAATCTCAAACAGTATTTCTTTAATATGTTGCCAAGTCATGCCAGCTGGGGAATTCTGGGAGCTAAAGTCTTCACATCTTAACATTATCAAGATTAAGCTTGAACACTAGGAATCTGGCTTTTTACTTTCACAAGTTAATGTGCACATTGCCTTTTAGATTCTGGTGCCAGATTCACTGCAAGACCAAAATGTGGCCCTGACAAGGATTCTGCCAGAGCAAAGCAAGCCTTTCTTCTTGCCATTTCTGCAAATCAAAGGCACAACCAGGAAGGCCAAATTAAGCACTCAAAGCTATACCTTTCCTGCAGGCCACCTCAAGAGCAATGTGACTTCAAGTCAGGACTGGCTTCTTGAGAAACACTGAAGATGAATGTGTATTTATTTCATCATTGCCTAGCTCATCACTTATATTGCAACATACTTTAAACATCTTCAAAGATCTGTATGGCAGCCAGTCCAGAACAGATGCCAGGTCATTAGAGTTGACGAATATTTATTCTCCAGTATCATACTATTTGGAACATATGGGTGTTGCTGTCCTATCCAAATGACTAAATAGTGGAGATGCTGTGCTATTATCTTGATAGAACAATGTAAATGAGGCATGGAGGCTCTCCAATGGCATTTTGTCCCTGTCATAAAACTGATAAATATCTTCTCTAGAAGAGCCTCTCTAATATATCATGCTTCCTCAAAAACTTGTATAGTTCTTTCAGCCCGTTGAAGAGGGATTCCACTTCAACTTCTTTGGCACAGTTTGTTTCACCATAAATCTGGATTTTAAAGTAAAGGAAGAAGAACACTCAAATTTCTTCAGCTGAAATCATTGGTAATATTAACAGTAATTATTTTACTACCAACAGTTTCTTATCTGTACAGTAGGCAGTTTAGAACCCAAAAGCAGGTAAAACAAATTTGGTTGAAACAAAATATCTAAACCAGCTGAAAATAAGGCAGCTTTGCTAAATATTGGCCTAGAGAAGTTGAAGTTTAAAGCTACCAGTGGTTTGTCTTCCCTCAGCAGAGGTGTCTATATATATTCTTATTAATCCAGGTTATAATTGTAACAAAATTGCAAAACGTGTAAACTTTCTTAAAAAGGCAACTGGACTTTTTTTATTAGATGTAATTGGAAAATATTTTGCCTCCTATCCAGGAGATTCTTTCAATTCCATGTGAAAATGAAAGGGATGGTAAGAATATATATGTTTCTCAAAAAAGGTAGGATACAGGATGCACATAAAAGTTCTCACATAGCAAACTAAACAAAATGATAAGGTGAGCAATCAAGATTTAGAGAAGTTTTTCCCTAAGGGTCAGCACAGTAATATTTCAGAGGCTGCTGAAAGGGTTTTTTTTTTAGCAAATGAGTTAAAGCTACATTGTAATCAGGAAGCAATTGAAATCTAGTTCCTCCCCCCATTAAGGGGAGGATTTAATGTGTTTACATAAATAGATTATTTGATTCCTTTTGAAAGCCAGTTTGTTTCTTTGTCAAGAATTTGGAATTTGCAGACATGAAAGGAATGCCCCTTGTCTTTAAGGTGCAAATGGATGGCAGACAATTCAGATCTCTTATGCTGTTATAACAAAACATGAAATGTTGAAAACATTTGAAAAGAGGTTGCTTTGTCCTTCCAACGTAATTCTGAACAGGCTTCATTACATTGTATGGCACATATGACATCTGTCTATGTTTCAGTATCTTGTCCTTAGGATGCACTAATTTATGTTTCAGCATATTCATGGGTTTGAAGTGCACACATGTTATATTTATTAAAAATCTTCCTGAGTTTCTCCAATACTCGAGCTATATGTGGAATGGTCACATTATTACATTTGTTAAGATCTTCTTTTGTAGCAAATGTGGGAGGGGGGGTTCCTTTTCAATCTTTTTGTGGCTTTGACAAAGGACCAGTTTGGATAGCCACAATTATTGAGTGTTTTTGATATGAAAGTATTTTTTGATGGAACCTTCTCTATTTAAAGGTAAAACATCAGCAAAATGTTGTAAAGTCCTGATCAGTCCCAGTTTATGTTCCAAAGGGTGGTGGGAGTCAAAGATTAAATATTGATCTGAATGTGTAGGCTTCCTATAAACTTCAGTATTGAGGCTTCTGTCTTCTTTGATGTGTATGGCACAGTACAGAAAAACCAAAAATTATCTTTAACATCTTGTAAAAAATTATCTTTAACATCTTTAACAACGTGTGAATTGGATTCTACTGTCAAAAGCAGTAATACATTGTGTGAATGCCTACAATTCATGTGTTTTGATTTTGACACAGGTATCATCCACATATCTAAACTAGTAAAGCCTTAGGACAACCACAGAGAAGGCTGACTTTGAATAGTCATTAAATGGATTAACAGAACTGCAGCTGGAGTTTCCTAAATTACCTTAGTGGTATTCCCTTTGGTGATTTGGGTCTTTGCCATTTAAGGCTTTATAAATTGCTAACAGCATGTTATATTTTGCATAAAAAGAAATCAGTAGCGTGTTAGAAACATAGTGTCTTCAAATTATCCCTGAGAACAACATTGAAGTTCTGAGCCTATCTCCAAATATAGGCTTTTATGGAGTCCATTGTCACTGATGAGCTTTAATGTCTTCAGCACGTATAGTATAACAGATGAGGAAAATTAAATTGGCAAAAATTCTTTTTTCTGGAATTCATATGTATGCAAAAATGATTTTAAGACTACCTTAGGTTGATATTTTTCATTTTGTTAATTTTCTTTAAAGTTAGAATAAGGAATTGGCATGTCCAGTGCATATCAGTAGAAGTACATTTGTCATCTCTATGACACATTTATGTGACTTTCAAATTTAAAATGATTAATTTAGCAACAATTATTATTTAATGGCTATTGCACATCTTTTCAAGAAGAAATTGATAGTTTCAGTTAATTATGGAAATGTAGTACTCAGAATGTCACATTGGCTCTATCATATGATCTTGTGCTATAATCGTTATTTTGTATATTATATTCTATGAAACTCACCAATTTTTACAGAGGTTTCTTTAAAACACACCAGTGATTTGGAAGCTAACAGAGGACAATGGAAATTGTTACTGTGCATTTTTGTTATTGGAAAATAAATGCAATAGGTTGTAAAGATGCCCATTTTTTATTAATTCCCAATGAGCAGAAGGATTTACTTCTCTTGCTGTATTGGAACAAGGGCTTTATCATTGAAAATAACTGGATGATGCATATGCCAGTTAAAAATTTCATTTCCGACTTATTTTTCATTCAATTGAACTGTATATTAATAATTCAGTTATATAATACAGTATATAGATATTTAAGAGTTATTTTGATTTGCATATGGGACGTGCATGCTTTATAGTTTTTTCTTTTATCTTTCTGTACATATTATAATAAATAAAATACTCTCTTGGATGTTCATTTGTGTGGCTGCACAGAATTTGTTCGGTTCTAGAGGGGCCTACAGTTTTAAAAAGTCAGTTTGGGTAAACTTAGGTTTTGGATCAATTGATGTTACTAGCAAGTATTTTTAAACTCAGTTTAGACTAATAACACTATCAACTAGAGATATTGTTATCAGTCTAAACTGATACCTTGTTACCTTAGTTGGAAACAGTCCTACAACGTGATCTGGTAATAACATTTATTTCATAAATGCCCTTGAGATTATGCAGTTGTTCCAAAATAAGATAGGTCAGTGTGGAGAATGTCTAGTGTGGTTATTTTATTCTTCTCAGGTTCATGTGACCAGGAAGGAGAAAGATTTAGAAAAAAACAACCACCAACGTTCTTAGATGCTACACAATTGCCTCTATTTAGGTGATGAACTGATAAAATTTCCCTATTTCAACCATAGCTGAATCTGGCAATTTTTTAACTTGGTATTTCTTTTTCCAATTTCTTCTTCACCCCTACCCCAAATCTTGTCCCATTGGGCAGGGGGATGGACTAAAAGGCCTCCAAGTTTCCTTCCAGCCCTGTGATTCTGTGATTGTTTGGTCTGACAGCTTCCTAAGCCCTTTTATGTGAATTCCATAATTCACAAACAAGACAGGGAAAACAAGCAAGGCATAGCTTCAACCCACTGAAATAATGTATTAACTGCAGAACAGAGTTATATCCAGATGGAGATGGAAGCAAGATGGTTGCAAACAATATTGCAGTGTACATACACTCTGTCTCTTTATGGTGAAGGCTTGCATTGCCATTGTGTCTTTTCCTATCCTTTTCCATGGGTTGCAAATCCATTGCAAATCTCTCTATGTGTACAGTATGTGTACATGTGAGGGTATAATCAGGATAGATGCTTCTGTGTTGCCTTTGGGTATGTAGTGGAAACTCAAGCTAGAATGAGAGGAGGAAGAAGAGACTGGCAAGCTTGGAGTCCTTGTGGAGCAGGAAGTGACATAGATTTGATCTCCCTCTGAAGCCCTTATTTGGAAGAGAATACACTCAGTCAAACAAGATTCTTGAAAATAGGCATGCAACAATAAAGAAGCCACTCCAATCAGTTCATGGTATTGCTCTGGTTCCTGGCATCCAGTGATGTGTATGTGTATTTATGCTTTCTTCTCATGCTGTGCCTTTTTTGTGCAGTGGGAAACCTTAAGGCAGACTACTTACACTCTGCTTTGTTCATATGACAGGTTGGAGTGAGGGCTTAAAATGGAGTATTTGGGGGTATTCTAAGTTTCTGTCCAAATGCCTCTCTCTTAGGGATACATTGGGGAAATATTTTTCTCATGTTTTTTTTCAACTCCCCTTGGCAGGATCCAGGTCATTCTGAATCTCCGTCTTACTTTTGCCAACTCCTTCCTCCATACCAGACTGAGTTCTATTCTATTCAGTGTCCTCTGGCAGACTGCTAACCCTCTTTACATCATTAATTTTCAATTTTCTATTGGGTTAGGAAGAATAAAAATAGGGTATCAGTGGGCTGAGTGGACTGGCCCATAGCTCTTAGTACCTTAGAGATTTCCTTTGGGAAATATTTTTTACCAACAAGTTTAGATTAAAAAAATATTATGAAATGGGTGACATAAAATAATTAATTTGATACTAAATAATTCTGAATTACATTTTGGATACAAAAATATAGTTTAAACAGTTTTTAACTTTAAAGGGAGATACATACTCAGACATAGTCATCATCTTATCACCAAAAATGTAAACCCCCATGCTCTTAATGACAAAAGCATAATGGGGACTGTGTTTCTTTAACTGAGTATCCATAATTGCACAAAGTTGAGAAATGTTGCCCTAAGTGGATATGTCAAACAGGGGAGGCACAAAAGACAGGGCCATACTGAATCTGTATTGTTTTATTATCATTATTAACTTTTTAAATATGTTGTGCGTTTCTCTGACTATTATTTTTATTTCTCATTTTGTGTGTATTATTTTTTTTAATATCACTCAAAGGAATTCAGTACTATATAGTCAGAATAATAAATAAATGAAGGTTAGATTAAGCCATTTTGCCAACAGTAAAACATTAAAAAGCAGTATTTGCCAATATCTTTACTTAAGCATTGAGAGTTCTTATAATTAGGAACAAATGCCATTATTTGCCACAGGCTGATTCAGATCTCTGCCTTTTTCTTGCAGCTGACATACCTCCCGCCTCCATGGGGTGAGTGCCATGCAGCAGACTTAGGCCTGGAATTTTTCCCCATCTATAGCATCACTGCATGCAGGATCAGTTGTGAGACCCGCTATGTGGTAGAGAATTGCAACTGCAAAATGGTTCATATGCCAGGTATGACTTTGGGAATGAGCTGCCAAAATGCACGCAAATCTATCTTTCAAACCTCTAATTTATCTGGAGTTAGCTTTAGAGATAATTGTAGTTTGGCCTACGTCTATTCTTATCTCTGTTTTGAATTAGTAAACCTAATATTCAGGTTATCACTAGAAGGATTATTTTCAGTAACGAAGCCTCTCTAGGACACAGCATAGAAGAATTAAACTTTAATCACTTGGAAATGGTTTCTACTGTTAATAATGATATGTTCCTCAAAATATTTAGTGTATTAATAGTAGAGGTTTGTTTGCTTTTAAGAACAATCTTATGTAACTGGAATAAACTTTTATAGCCAGATATAAGGAGCTTTTACAACTACAGAGCTTTCAAAATATGTGGCTGACTTTTTTTATTTCAAATCTTTTCCTGCTGTTATTTTATTTGATTTTAGACACAATGTGGTAAAAGCACTATTTTTAGGTAAATCTTCATGCTGTATACTTAAGGGTAAATCTTAATGAATTCATTTTTAATAGTAATTTATTAAAGGTTATAATTACAACAATAGAAATTAATACGAACTAAAAATGGAAGAATAAAAAGAAGTGCAGAAAAAAGAGAAATAGAAAAGAATATAATAAAAAATATATAAAGAAAGTGACCTCCCACAAATATAAACAATTTTAGTAACTGATCACTTCCTCTTAAAATACAACTAATTATCTCTTCTTCCAATATCCTATATAAACAATTCTATGCAATATTGTCTTTTTAGTCTTGAAATCAGCAAAAGTCTATAAAGGATTACCAGAAATAACAATATATCTATTTTGACCGTGATCAAGTAAACCAACTTTATATTCCTTCCTTTTCCTTGTAACAATCTTAATCTTTAGTCCATTCAAATAAAGTCATAGAATTTTATTTGTTATTTGTCCTTTCACATGAGATATTTCAAAACTTTAGCAAGCCTCTTTTGTAAATCCAGTATAGGAGAATTATCCATGTTACTTTCTTGGTTTATATCCTTTTTAATTATTAAGACATCGGGCAGTTCTGTATGTCCAGTGTAAACCTCTCTCCATATCATTTTTGTATCCTGTCATTTGTAAATCTGCTTTCAATTCAGTCTTGATCTTGTCAAGTAGAACTTGTTCTTCTTCCATAGCATCTTTTAGAAACAGTTTCTATAGAGGTAAATGTCTCTGTTGATACTACTAAAATTAACTTCTGAGTCCATTGTTCAAAAATATTTATCTAATTTTATCTAATTTATATAGCCTCCCATCTCAGACGGAAATGATTTTAGGCAATGTACAACAAAAACATCCTTCAAGAAGTCCAATACTTTGCTCCATTCTGTAATTTTAAGTTGGGTGTAAATGTTCTTCTCCTTTAATTGTAATCTTTAGGTCCTTTACTGTCTACTTTTTAAAATTTTATTCAGTTTTTTTTAAAAAATCAGAACAAAAGCATTTTCCTATAATAAATTTAATGAATTTGATAGGATTTTTTTGATAGGCATTTAGGAATTGATGCAGTTATTTTTCTAACTGTGGTCTTTGATTTCACAGGTAAGCACTAATTGTGACTGTTCAATATTAGGTTACAAGTAAGGCCTATGTCACCTGCATAGATGCATGAAAATAGTTACATACACTCTACTTGCATTTTTACATACTTTCTAACAGCTAGATAGGAGCTGGAGCAAATAACAGGAGCTCATCCCATTACATGGCACCTGAGTCTCAAAGTGAGACTACTAATCTTCCTGCTGACAAGCCTAGTGCCTTAATCACTAGGCCATTGCACCCCACATGTATATATTCACATTCATGCATACCTACTTTTCCCTGTAAACAGGGAGGTTTAGATTTCACAGACACACTATGCATTTCATACTTTCTAATTCATATCATATTTCTGAAAACTCACCAAAAGGTTGTCTAGTAGACTGTTAGGAACCCAATCATTCTGGGAAAGGAGAAGACAAATAGTGATATATGCACCACTTTCTTCCATTGTATGCAATGCCAACAGAGTAAGGAAGAATTTAGGGAAGACAATACCTATCCTTTAATGTCACCTATGAGATGCCCATTGCCATGTTTGCCTTTGGGAATATTGTTTGCCCATATATGACTGAAACCTAGGAATGATTTTCCTAAGCAATTTAAAAATAATCATTGCTAAGCGTATATTAAGAATGACTCTGTGTTCTTTTTATACAGGAGATGCTCCATTTTGTACACCAGAGCAGTATAAGGAGTGTGCAGAGCCTGCATTAGGTGAGTTCAGAAAGGTTTCTCTCACCATCAAGACTATTTATGTCTTCTAGTCTGATATTTCAAAAGGATCACATTACACAGTGGGAATATGTTTACAGATATGTTAAATGAGAATGAAAATTCTCTGCATGCACATAGGAGGTATATTACAGTCAAGCAAATATCAGCTCCTGCATTGAAGAAGGGCTTGAGCAGACCTTCCCTGGCACATGGCATGGATCAGTTGCAATGTAACTTGTTTTCCCAGAACTTACAACTTCTGGCTATGGGAAAACTGGGAAGAATTTGAAGAATGACATTCACAAATTCTTCTAATTTCACATTTAAATTTGTACTAATTTACTTTTTTTCCTCAGTTGAGGCCTTTGTTGATCTAAGGAGCTGAATGTTTTTGCCTTGAAATTTATCAGAAACACGTACTGTAAAGAATTCTCATGAAATCAGAATTCAAAACCAAGATTTTATTTTTGACATTTCAGCTGAGGTAAATGGGTGGTTCCAAAATATGAAAAATAAATAAACTTTTTGAACAACTTTGTGCGGCTGCACTACTAATATGGTATCTATTTAGACTCACATTCGTTCTTTATTCTTCTATTGTATCTTTATTCACATACTGGTTTGTTCCATAAGAGGTGAGAAAGGTCAGGATTAAGCACTCCTTAATACTGTACCTCAGACAGTTGCTTTGGTTCTTTTCACTTTGGGAATGTTAAATTCAAAATGGGATTCTTTAAGCTTGAGATATTTCAAATTTGAGTTTGACACACATCTGGAATGATCAGGGCAGCTGTTTCAAACTCCGAGTTTAGCATTTTGAATATAAATCAGATATTTTTGAGTCTGAAACATTTTAAACATGGAATAATGTGTACACCTTTATTTCATTTCCCAAAGCTACATACAACTGAGCACGAAGTATCATCTGAGAGCAAGTTTCCAGATATTACTGCAAAAAACACAGGAAAGGCAGAGGCTATTTTTGGCAGCAAACTCACTGCCACTGTAGTATATGAACTGGGCTTTTGATAGACTTTTTTAAAAAGAGGAGATAATTCATAATGGATTGTTTCATCAGTGGCTTTTATTAGCTGTGATTGTTAACAATAGAACTTCAATGAATTTCTTTGATGAACAGAAAGGAGAACAATAGGTTCCTAGTTATCTCTGCCATGTCTTTCATAAAACACTCTAGGGGCATTGACCTAGCTATTATTAAGGTGCTGGTATAAATCTGCCTTCTCCAAAAGCATATTCTTCAGTTTCATAAGCATATATCTCCTCTGGATAAAGCCCAGGTGGAATCATGAGAGTTATTGTCAAACACAAGTGAAAGGCACTATGTCAGGAAATGCAAGTCTGGCTCAATCTTTCATCTAGGCCAGAAAAGCAATTCTTCCATCTGCATGTGGGGGTGTAGAACTTTATCAGTGACCTACCTAGTTCTTGCTTTGCCTTACAGTGCTTCTCGGTGAAAAGGGTAACGATTATTGTGAGTGCCAAACCCCATGCAATTTGACCCGTTACAACAAGGAGCTCTCCATGGTTAAGATCCCCAGCAAGACCTCAGCTAAATACCTTGAGAAGAAGTTTAACAAGTCAGAGAAATATATCTCGTACGTAATCCAGGTTTAAACAGGGGTGGAATAATCATTTTATTGAGTAAAGTAAGCCAAAGAGAGGTTGTTTGTATAATAACAAAACATATGGTGGTTATTGTCAAATGTCAATTGCGATTCATTCAGTTGGGATTCATTCAAGTGTTAGTTCTAGATTTATTAGGTTTTAGAATTCAAATAGTTGTATATTACTTGCTGCTAAGGCCACTACATAAGCTACTCAACTGAACTAGAAATCAGAAATCCAATTCAATAAAAATTTAGGATTTCCATAATACCAAATAGTGTTCAGTGCTAGAAGCATTGTCTAGTCAAACTTAGAAGATAGTATCTAAAGTCTCTAGTCCAAGGTCAGGATTGAGATTCCAAAGTAGATAGACACTCAAAACAATAGATTAGATCCATGAAAGATGCAAATACTCTCTCCTTGTATTTTTCAGAAAATAAGTCAGGATTTCAAAGGACACTGTATCTTGGGCTCATTCCCTATATGTATAATATATATATGTATGTATATTCCCTACTATTATGTTCTGTTGACTGTTGCAATCGATATTCCCTGACGTCAAGGAGATTTGCACATAGTTTGTGGCACAAATTACCAGATCAAAATCCACAGCCCTCAAACCCAGTAAAATTAAATTTACCACTGGTAAAATTATTAGTATGGACTCTTCAGATTCATTACAGTCTGCATCTGACTATCAGTTGTTGAGAATAGCTACAGCTTCAGAGAGTATTGCCTTGCCCTGGGTGCTTATCATTGTTTGCTGTGGGAGACAGGAAGATGGACTACCTCAGCCTTCTCCAATCTAGTGCACTCCAAATTTGGTGGGACTATACTTATTAAATTTATATGCCGCCGAAATCCGGAGACTCTATAATTCTAAACATTCTGAGAATTACAGCACCAGCATATCTGGAAGGTGCCAGTTTTCAGAAGGGAGTTCAAACCTATTATTTACTGGGACTATGTGGCATCCTTGTCCTCAGTCACCAAGGGAATCGGGATAGTCTATAAGCAGTTTTTATTCTTAATCACCTGGACTTTGGAACAAGTATTCATGAAGAAAAGGTGAATAGGAGAAGACTGAGTGTTCTGGTTGTCAAGAAACTATAAGGTGCAAATGGAGAATATGAGACTCTCTATACTATGTTGTCCTGAAGCAGCAACTAACATTACCAGTGGTCTGGTACAATGAAAATTACAATCTAACGACATTGGGATCCTGCATGTTCTCTATCAATTACTTATTCTTGAGGATGCATTTGCTTCTTCTTGATGCCCTCCTGGTTGCCTGTTTTCTCTCCTTAGGGAGAATATCCTTGTACTGGATATATTCTTCGAAGCTCTTAACTATGAGACCATTGAGCAGAGGAAAGCATATGAAGTGGCAGCATTACTTGGTAAGTAAATATACTATGTATATTCACAACAAAATTGTAGTTTGTAGGCAATCTAGAGCTTCAGCCCCATGAGCTAATCCCAAGGAACAATTTAAAGGAGAGACAAAACAAGATGGGTACAGAGAAAGACAGATAGACAATCCGCATAGCCTTAGGAATTCATAGGCAGCAATGCACTCTCCTTATTACTTTGATAACAGAAGAAGTATGATCCACAAGCTTTACCGTCACTGGCCTGCTGTAGTCAATTGTTAAGAGTTCACTATGCTGAATTCAGAAAAACCTAATTTCAACAGTTCAGAATCACAGTATGAGTGCATGGAACTTAGGCTAGCCCATGCAGGAAAAATAACAAAATTAGAAAATAAAGATCTATCTGCTTATGTTAAGAAGTCTTGAATCACTTGCACCATTCAAAGTAAATCTGTCTGTCAGAATTGCATCAGCCATGCCTGCTATTCTTTTTTGGGCCTTATCTACTTTTGATGTGAAGTTATCTTGAATTAAGGTATAATGAGGCACATTTGAGATGATAAGGAGACAGATAAATTTCAGTTCTCAGATAAAAATAAAAAAGGACCCTTTTTGCCAAGTAGCCAGAGAAAAATGAGACTTGAATCCATGAGACGGTAGTTTTTTGCATCAGATCTTCAGCTTGTGTAAAGTTGCTCCTGTTCTCAAAGAAGGTGTATTTGGAATGTGTGTTATGTAGAAGCTCATGTGTTATTGCACAGTATGTATTTAAAGGACTGGCTGACTTAGGTATAAAACATAGTTGCTTTGTGGTATCTTAGTTGTGTTTGTACTTATTGCTATTTGAATGTATGAAGCCTCTGAGGATGAAGACAAACAAGTCTTCAAAAACTAAGGTGAATAAAGACCCCTTTTTAATCCCAGTGTGCAAATGCAATCCTTCAAATAGGGTTCCAGTATCAAGTCTTTTCCCAGATCCTCTGACCCTCAGCGAGGCATCTTATGTATTGGATTGACTTTAAATTGTAGTACCAATATGTGAAACTTTCTCAATAAAGATGAAAAAATATGGGTTGTCATGGTAGAAGCTGTGGCTTACCATCCATTCACATAATAAATACTTGGTTTATGAAGTCAAATTCCAAGTCTTATATAAAGTTTGGGTAAAAAGAAGAGAATTTGAGTTTTGGCTTATTTGTCCCAAATCCGTTTTTGGCTGCTTTTAAACATATCCCTTCTTGTCAGGGAGATGTAAGCCTTTTACTTCCTAAACAATAAACAGAGAGATTCTTTCCAGTTTGTATAGAGATGAACAAAGGCAGAAAAAAGAGGTGTCTTTCTGTGTGTACACACTTCATACTTCTTGTATGAGACGTAGGGTTTTTTTTTCCCTTCTACTATCTGTTTCTCTTAATCCAACTTGTGGGTTTTTTAAATTTTGACACCAATATCTTGTGGCAATTCTGGTATGGGTCGTTATCCTTTACACTGAGGTCGTGCTTTGAATAGGCTTTTGAGTTGTTAAAACCAGGCATTGTATTCAAGCACCTGGCAGTTTAATATAGTTCAACTTTTTATTTGCTGACCTGGGGAAGAGAAAAGAACAACAGTAGTAATAGTAGGAGTCATGCACCTCAAGTAAATTGAAGCCTTGAGGAGGAAAGGATTAGCTTTGATTTTGCCCAGGAGCCAGCCAATGCAGAGTTTGCACAGCTTTGGTTAGAAAACTAGAAACTGCATTGCTCAGGAACTTGATGTTCAGAAGAAGAGGTCTGTTCTGCTAATAAGAAATGCATAATCTATAGTTCCACGGTGATTGATGAGAAGTGGCTGACTAATGAGAAGGAAGAGGTGGCTTTCCTTTTCCTTTATGGCCAGCATACAGATGTTCATAATATTTTTAGTTTAGGGAGTTTATTTCCACATAGGGGCCTACAACCCCAGATTTCAATGTGCACCAAAATGCAAGATTAAAATGTCAATTTCTGTTCTTCCCCCTTTCTTCCCCAGGTGATATTGGTGGTCAGATGGGTCTTTTTATTGGTGCTAGCATCCTCACTATTCTGGAAGTATTTGACTATATCTATGAGGTAAGTTGCAGCCATTTTCCCTGAGGTAGGGAATAACATAGTCTAATGGCTAAGCATTCTCTTGCCAAAGTGTTGGAAAAATAGAGTCCATCCATGGGTCTGCTGTGATCTAATAATATAATAAGCTCTGGCATCTTATAGTTTCCTAAATATACATTTTGAAATCTTGAAGCACAAAATCTAACCACTTCTAGAAGGTTCAGAAATATTTAGGTTTAGAATATAAATGTGAGCTCCAGAAGGGTAGTTCAGATCCTGGTATTATTTCCTTCCACATAATATACACCTATTTACATTTTAACTTACTGTAACTAAAAAAAAATTAGCAAGATGTGACATCAAATACATATTTGATGTTAACATGCACTTGCTTTTATTATATATATTTTTCCAGTGGTTAGGGCAAAACCACAACCTAATGTTTTATTGGTTTGTGATGAAATGATGCCTTGGGTTGGGGACATTATGACATCCTTTGGTACGTTGAGCCTATTTGAAGGGTTAAACAATTTTTATCTTTGTTTTACTTTTGATTAGTTGGCATCATGACACTACATCTCTCCAATGGCAAGCAGAGAGAGAATAGAAAAGGTGTCGGGCGCTACAAGCAGGCCTGTGGGTTATCTACTTCTGCTTTGCAGGGATGTTATGACAAAGCATATGCCTTGATAGGGTGGTAGCTGTTAACTTTTATTCACAGTCTCTAATTAAGAGAAGAGGGATTGTAGCGTGGATAGAAGAATCACCAAAATTACTGTCTTTTTCCCCATCTAATACTGCTAGTTTTGGGGTGTTCCCCATTTTCTGGAGGCCCCACTATCAGCAAAATGTTAATAGTACTGTCCTCATATTGGATTCCTTGTATTGCCCATCTTTGAGTATCAAGCTGAGGAGAGAGAAAGAAATTGGCCCAAAGTTATCCATTAAGCTTCTGTGGCTGGGGAGATGATTGAACCTGGACCTTCCTAATCCTGACTGCAACACCTTAATGCCCACCTGTCACAAAAGATTGCCTTCTACCAAGTTTGATTGGTATAGCTTGCTCAGTATTGTCCACACTGAATGAAATATCTTTCTGCATGGAAATGCTGAGAATTGAGCCTGGTCTGTTGTATGAAAAGTAGTATTTCTGTAATTCAGAGATAACTCGAAAAATATCAGAGTTGTTATTGTAGCATATTCTATTTATTACTTGGGATCCTGGAAAAAAAGGGAGATATAAATCTAACAAAATAAGAAGTATATTACAAATAAGGTTTGAAAGAAAGAAGGGGTTTGGGATCTTGGTTTCCATCTCTACGGCTGCTCTCTGCAGATTGGGGAATCCTCAAAAAGAGACATTTTAGGGTTGGGGTGAGATATACCAGTAGTCAAAACATCCTAGCGTAGCCCCACCCTTACTCCATACAGTCAGCCCACAGGAAAGTAGAATTTAAGATAGCTATTTAGCTGAGATCGAACTTCTCCCTGCAAGCAAAGTCAGAAGAAGCAAAAATAAATATTAGTCCATAAAATGTCTATCCATTTCAAGTCTCTTTCCTGGATTGTTGTCAATTGGATACTCAAGCATGGTGTAGGGTGTAGGGCCTCCCCAGGATA
>JANHZU010004471.1:0-14228 GCA_032468055.1 Acrochordus granulatus
AGCAGTCTTCTCCAATTCTCGTACCAGCTGAAGGGTATCTTTCCCAAAATTAGAATAAACATGTCTGTGAAGACTCTGACTCGTCCAGGGTAACTGCATCGCAACAAAAGTTTAAAAAAGCAGACATCTGGATTGGATTTTTTCAAGTAGAAGACGTTTCACCTTTTATCCAAAAGGCTTTCTCAATAATTATTAATAATAATTAATAGTTCATTAATGTTAACCCCTTCAAGATATTCCAGACAAGAAGCACAACAATGGATACTAGGTGTGTCTTTATTGTAAGGACATAGTAACAGAGTCTTGCAAGTCTGAAAGCACTTCCCCCCTACCTTGCCTTTACTTTCCAAAGAAATAGGGAGAGGCCTTCTGAGATACTTCCTATGCCTCTTTTGTTTCTGTGGACTGAGATACCTGTTTCATAATAGTTGTCTAGTCTGCAGCTCTTCCTCCTGTCTCCCAAGGTCATTCTCACATACCATTACAATTGGTGCCATGGGCCAGCTGACTGGATTTCTTGCCTAATCATCCTCCACAATCCCTGCCAGAAAGCTATTTATTTATATATTTATTCAATTTATATAGCCACCTAAATCACTTTTATTTGGTTCTAGGTGGCTTACAATAAAACAAAAAATACACAAAATACACAATATTAAAAATTAAAAAAAACTTATTAGGAAATCCTCTCAATGTACAAGTAGACTTTACCCATGTTCACACACAAAACACATGTTATATATCAATATAAATAATCCAATACTTTTTCAAAAGGCAGCTTGCATAGATGCAAAGTACATAGGAAAAAGCTATGTTTAGGCTACTAGTTTGTCATCAGACACCAAACTAGACAGTTGTTTCCAAATGAGGAAATATTATCCTATGTTAAAGTAAGATTCAGCTGTCAAGCTAATTGGGTTTCGCTCATGAAAGTGAGAGGAAAGTGTGCCATTTTGCCCTTGGAAAAGGCAAAGAAAAGTCATATTTTCATACTTTATATGAAAGTATAGCTTTATACCCCCAGTGCAAAATACATAAGTTGTATTTATGACATAATGTCATAAGTTCCCAGGAAGCAAAGCAGCTTGGGTCAATTTTACCAGCAAATGCCACCTTCCAATTCTGGTTCCAGGGTTTTAGGTGGGTAAGTCTGAGAAAAGATACTCTGTGTCCCCATTCCTGAGTAAGCCTACCCCTTTTTCCATTCCACTTTTGCTTTTGACTACTCACTTCTTTTCTCCATTTTGCATCATCTCCCACAGAGAAAAAGTCAAAGATATGCAGAAATTATTCTTCCCTCTAAATTCTCATTCATTTAGAGACAGCAGTTAAACAGACCTCAGGCTTGGATAAAATTTCTTACTAGACACATGACTCAACAATGGCTATGCCATTGACAACTGATAAATCTAGGTGAAAAATGTAAATGCCTTACAGTGAGAGAGAGAGAGAGAATTGTGTATCAATATCCACAAACATGAGAACTAAAAACATACTGCTTAAAGTAAAATTCTTAATTCTCTGTACTAAAATTCTGATGAATGTTCCAATATTTAAAATCACGTGGGTACATATTCTCACACACTGAAAGCAATAAGAGTTCAACCTTTCCAAATCTTGAGCATTTCAGGTAAATTTGATTATAATTCATAACGTCTCACACAAGTGAATTTCCATTGTAGCTAGGCAGGTTGGGAATAGTGACAAATACATTTGGAGGGGCTGAATTTGAGGAAGCCTTTTAATTCATAATTGTTATTGTTGGTTATACAATAGAGGCTAACCTTATGATATTAATTCAAAATGTATTCTTTGTCCTTTGTAACTGAAATACATTCCTTCTTTTTTCATATTCAACAGCAAACAGCTGGAAGTCATTGGATGCCAAATGTGAGTGACCTACATTAATAGCTGGAAGGCATTTCATTGAGATGAAATCTTAGACATCAAGTCTTATGGTGTGAGTTCCTTTGAGAGTGTCACGTCCCGCATAATGGTGAAACAGATGTGCTACCTCTCTGCTTCGTGGCAATTTAAAAGCTTTCTTAATCTGTTTTTCTCAACTTTCTGAATACAATAATCTTTCAGTGGAATTCATTTTCTTTCCTGGCACATAAATCATGTGAATGTGTTGAATGTATGTGAGTGTACTGTATGTGTTGTGCACACACACATTTGTGCACATTTAGAATACCAAAATTCTCTTTCAAGTGGCGTTAAAATATTTCAAATTAGCTACCTCACTATCTGATTATAACTGTATAACTGGAATTGTTCATTTGTGCTTTGATGACATCAACTTTTTCTCAAGGAATCAGGTTATAAGGCTTTTATACTGTTCATCCTTTTCTCTCCCTCCCTTTTTTCTCTCTTAACATGATAATTAATCAAATCTTTTTCAAGAGCACACTGGAATGTATCACGGCAAGGCAAAGACATTTTCTGATAGTTGTTGGATTACTTTCCCTGCATCATTACAAAGAAGCTTTTTCAGCCTGGTGTCCTTTATTATTTTGGACTAAAACATTTGTAATCCTGATGACCAAGCTGTCTGAAGCTTGTGGAAGTTGTAATTCAATCTCTCTTGCAAAGGGCTGATAACAAAGAAAAGAATTCAATAATATTTTGCTTGAAACTTTGTCACTGTGGGTCAGCTTTTCCCGAAGAGTTATTTTGTTTTGCCAGACTGATAAAAACCATTTTTAAAGACTTTCAATCTCAGCACCACAGTTGTAGAACTATAAATACATATTTGGACATTTTTTGAAGAGTTATTGAAACCTAGAGGGAAATGTTCAAGTGGAGGGTAGAATTAACACATGGCTTGATTTTACATTCTTAGATGATCATCCCTTGGAACGGAGTTTGTTTATGAAATGTACTGATGGCTTTAGTTTCATCTTGCTTAGGCAAAAATGCTATTTCTTCTGTCGCCTACTTGACTGAGGCAAAGAGACAGATATGTGTGGGGACAAAAAGAAAAAAAGAGAGAAAAAAATAACATTTTTGTTTTGGACTCTGTACCTGTGTCTAAGCCTGTCCTTTGTCCATGTGGCCACAATCATTTACCAGAGAACATTAGAAAATAGGGAGTGGCAGCAAGGACTTTCAAGCCATCCTCCAGAACAAGAGGAACAGCTAAGGTGTGTTGGCCAGGGGGCTTCTGGGACATGAGCTCTGAGACATCCAACTCTTCATACGAAAAGCAGTTTGCAAATTTTGTCATTGTGAATTTAGCCAACTAAGAAAAATTTGCAGGATTACATTTGTGCAAAAAGTAAACTATTTAACTTATGCCTTGTTTTCAAAAGTCATATCACCCTTCATAGTTATGATTATAGGTTAATACACATGAAAGTAATTCACTATCAGCTATTTGTTGTTCTGTGGAATGATTTAAAGATCTAGTGTGGCAATCTAGAATTAATCAGCCACTGATCTGAAGTTATTCTAGATATAGAGGAAGGTAGATTAACAGCAATGAAGATGAGCTTTCACATTTCAACTAAGCATAATCATAATCATAAGCTTTAAATATACACACACATTTCAATATATAGCTGGTTTTGTGTACTAAGTGAAGCATAATGTGTTTGGCATAATATTTTATAAAAGCCAATTGTGGCTTGAAAAAAACTGTGGAGATGACTGGATTTTAGGAAGTATCCTTCTATTTCACCTCCTCTTACCATATTCAGCAACAAGGTATCAGCAGTACAGTCCTTCAAGGTTTTGAGCTCTATAATCTCCCAAGACTTGAAATGGATGGACAACATTAGCACCATCATTAAGAAGGCACAACAGAGGATCTATTTCCAGGGTTAGCTCAAGAAGTTCAACTTGCCTCAAGAGCTCCTGATACAGTTCTACAGAGGAATCATTCAGTCTGTCCTTTGTACTTCTAGGGGCGAGGTGGTCTAGTGGTTAAGATGGTAGGCTTGTCAGTTGGAAAGTCAGAAGCCTGAGTTTGAGACCCAGGTGTTGCATAATGGGGTGAACTCCCATTATTTGTCCCAGATCCTGCCAACCTAGCTGTTTGGAAGCATGTAAAAATTAAAGTAGATAAACAGTAC
Source organism: Acrochordus granulatus (assembly GCA_032468055.1). NCBI lineage: Eukaryota > Metazoa > Chordata > Lepidosauria > Squamata > Acrochordidae > Acrochordus > Acrochordus granulatus. The sequence goes on from JANHZU010004471.1 coordinate 4,074, forward strand.
CACCTACCCGGTAGGAAAGGTAACAGTGTTCCATGTTCTTTGGCTTATAGTCATTCTGGCCACATGACCACAGAAGCGTCTTCAGACAACCACTGGCTCCCTTGGCTGTGTATCAGAGATGAGCATCACCCCCTAGAGTCTGTCACAACTGGACAGGGGAAATATTTACCTTTACCTTTTTGTACCTATATAACTGTCTTGTTCAGTGCAGCAACCAAGCAGGACATGTGCAGACTCCAACAAACAGGATTGCAGAAAGAATAATTGCAGCTAGCCTGCCCTTCATGGAGGAGCTGTATATTGCGCAAGTCAAGAGAAGCGTGGAAAAGATATCTGCAGACCCTCTCACACCTTGGACATAAATTGTTTGAACCTCTTCCGTGTGGTGCTATAGGGTATTGCACATCAAAGCAACCAGACACAGGGACAGTTTTTTCCCCCATGCCATCATTCTGCTGAATACTTAACTCACGCTATATGACAAGACACAGTGATTACATAGTGCAAGGAATTCTAAATTAACCCAGAAGTTATGTCTAATGTATATACATACAGTACTTATCAATATGTTGTGGTTCTAGTTCTACACTTTCCTATATTTCCTTTTCTATTGGCTGAACATTTTGGTTGCACATTTTATTGTTGAATACATAATTTTGTTTCTGTTATTATTTTATTAATGTTGACTTATAAGTACACTGATTGCTGCTATATCAAAATCAAATTTCTTGCATGTCTAATCATGCTTGGCCAATAAAGTACTGTATCTGAATCTGACTTCTAGACCATGGTTAAAGTTATCTACACCCATTCAGTTGTGGTTTAAACAATAAAAAATCCATGGTTTAACTTAAAGCAATCGGTATTTCCCCAGTGAGTGTGTGTTTAATAAAGAAGTAATAGTGTTAAATCCTGAAATTATGTGATAATTACAAAAACAAGGAAATCTAGCTCAGGCTCATGCAAGCTCTATTTATCTAATATAATACAGATTTGATTGGAGCCATTATTTTTTGCTGGATAACTGCAAAAAATGAAAAAGAACTGCTGGTTGGGAGTCAGTCTTTTCAATTAACATCTGACATTTCAAGATATTTATGCAGAATGTTTCACCAGTTTTGAAGACAAGTTGCATTCCTCATCTTGATCAAGCAATGCACCCCAAAGATCATTTTCAATAGGAAAAAAATTTATAAACATATGTCTACTGTACAAGCTGCAGAGGATTAAAATGAAAGAATGCATTATGTATTTTGCAGGTTTCTCATGGCAACACTGTTTGGAAAAGGGAGGAAACTCCTACCCAGATACAACATTAAAAGAAAATGCTATAATTGAAAGAGAAAGCAAAGAAATATTGCAGCAACAATTTTTATATGAACTAATAAACCAAAAGGTTTACCTTGCTTCCACTTAACCACAGCACAAATATGCTTTTGCAACTTTTTTAAGATTCTGTCTGCAATAACCCCATCACATTGTCTAGACATCCTTAACCACACCAGTGTTAAAAGAATCACCTTCCCATTATTTCAAGGCAGCCTCAGGATGATATACTGTAATCTCTTATGCTTCATTACCAATATCTGAAGCAAAGTCAGGTAATGACAGCGATCAGGAACAAATGCAAGAAAGGGAGGATAGACATTAACAACCAGTAAGGCAAATTTCCCCAAACCCATTTTTTGCTGACCCACTGATGCAGAAGTACCACTTTGGGCCTTTCCATACATTGCCCTAATATGGCAACAAAATGCTACATGTCCCATTTTTACACCATGGCCTTGTGAACTGCCTTTACCTCATCTTCAGCCCACAGCTAAGAAGTACTTAGTTTTGAAATAGTATTTTCCCCGATCTCTTCCTTCCATTTTGGTTTGGGTTGCAGGTACAAACTAATATACTTCATCAACCACGATGGGGCTGCTGAGGAACTTGAAGGGGCGGGATCTGTCCCGTCCAACCAACCACTTGAGATTGCTGCGGCCACGGCCCCACCCTTCCGGCCTCTGGAGCTGCCTGCCCATTTCCCCCCCGCGACCGCCGCCGCCATTTTGAGTGAGCTGCAAGAGAGACCAGAACACCGATGGCAAAACCGATGGCTGCAGAGTGTCATAGACATAGCCTAACCTGACTCTGCTTACATGTAACACACACACGCGCGCACACTGAACAAACAAAATAATTCTTTACATCTTCCTTTATTTTTTAAAAAAATAAGTCCAATCATGTGTGTGACCAGTAGGATCTGCCACACACTGCTTATCCTCAGGCATTGTTCTCTTTCTTTTGACAGGTTCTTGCAATCTACCCAAGTTGTTGATATTTGGTTGGTAAACATAAGTGACAAATCCACTAATTATATACTATGACGCACTAGGAACTGCACATAGTTTTTCACAGGGATCAGTTACTTCTCATGCTAGTCAATAAACACAGTTGAAGTTATTCAGCCGTTGCTGGATTGTAACTGAATCAGAAAAATGGCTGCCTTATTTTTAGAATTATTCTGGAAAAACTGATGCCAAGACATATTGGCCTGGCTCACACATCATGCTGAATTATAATGTGTTTATGGATTAGCCTGATGGATATTATTAGACTAACCTAGTCATTATTAAACAAAAATTAAAATACTTTGTTTGCATTACATACAAACAAGGCAACTCAGGTATTTTTAGTAAATTCTTACCAAGGAAGTCTATCTATCCATTTGCCCTCTCCAGTAGCCTGAGGTCTTCCTGGAATCTCTTTATAATGAGGAACTTCACCATTGCTCTTGATCCAGAAATACAGGGATTAGCATGAATGCTTTTTTTCCTTCCTCTATTGACCTTTTAAAAGTATTAGGTTACTCTCCTCATGTAATTTTAAATAGTAGAGCAATACACAAATTTAGATTTCACAATGTTTTCAACTGAAACAATATGTCCTTTGCCTCTTAAACACAGTATAACAAGATATATAAGTCTGGAATTAAAATGCCTTAGATAAATAAAATCATATTTCATAAAGGAGATATACTGTAACTAGTTTGAAATAAATCATAGTGAAAAGTTAGACTCGAAAATCACATAAAAGCAACAGTGGGATTGCTAGGGTTATGATCCATGTCATTTCATTAATTGTCCAGTCACTTCTGACTCTTCTGACTCTAGCATAAGTTTGCAAGGATTCTCTACCAATAGTGCTTCATTGAGTTCTTGTGAGCTTATGTTTATGTTGTCAGTGATAATTATCTAGCCACTTTGTCTTCTAACTCTAATCTTCTTTTACAATTGCCTCCAAATTTTTCAAACATTAGGGTTTTTTCCAGTCATTCTTGCTTTCTCATTACATGCCCAAATTATTTAAGTTTTAGCCATTATTCATCCTTCCATTGAGTTGTCCAATTTTACTTCATCCAGTATTCAGCTTGTTATTCTTCATTCCATGGTATTCCCAACAATCTTCTCCAGCACCATAATCCAAAGTCAACACTTTTCCTTCAGTCACTCTTTCTGATGATCCATCTTTCACTGCCATATGCTATTTTTAAGAAAACCCTGTTTTTCATTTGTGTATGGAGATAATTACATATGCACAACATAGAACAGCAAATACAACAGATCAGGTTTCAGCAGTCCATTTGCATCTTAAGGATAAGGCTCATTTCCTCTGAAAGCAGCAAACTTCAGATTTTGGACAAGGAGAACGTTGGTTTGAAAGATCTATGTTAAAATTGAACAGCCCTCTCTAAATGGGGGAGAGGGAATTAGACACTGCTTACCTCCTGTTTACAATGCAGTCCACTTATAAAAGAAAGACTTAAGAAAGACAGTTTCCTCACTCTTTCTGTGCGGATTCAGGTGACCCTGAGGGCACAGATTAACCCCCAGGTAATTTAAACATCTCTAAGCATGTTAGGTCTGGCAGTCTGCTAAGAGAGCAATTATAAATTTATAAATTATAAGTATAAATTCCTGCCACCCCTCATTTTGTCTGAACTGAAGAAGTTTCTTGGATGGGAAGTGAAACTTCTTCAAAACAGAAAAACCAAAAAAGTCCAGTTGCCTTTTGAGAAAGCCTTTTTTGTGTGATGACCTAACTTCCATAATATGTACCTTTATGTGATTCCACTACACCTTTTTTCCTAGATTCATCAATCTTTTTTTAAGTAACAAAATTTATATTTCATGGCAATATTCACCATAAATGTAAGTTTTTGAGTATAAAAATAGTCTAATGTTTCTCTGCCTATTTACTTTGTGTTGACATTTGATGAGATTTTATGTTTTTTTCAAATATTGAATAGCAGATTATCTTTTGCACATTTTTCTTTCATTTGAACAAAGTATTCCTTAAGTCTTCTCACTTCTCGACACCAAAATAGTATCATCAGGATGCTGGAGGGTGTTGATGTCTTTCCCAGTAGTTTTAATTCTAATTACTATTTCTTCTTATTTGGATTTCTCATTATACTTTATATTCTGCATGTAAGTTAAACAGATAAGGTGACACATACAATTCTTTTACCGGTTTTGAAACAATTCATGGTTCCATTCTGTTTTGTTGATTCTTGGTCATCATATGAAGTCTTCAGTAGGCAGATGAGGAGACCCATAACACCCACATAGCTCCCATTCTGTTTCTTGGTTGCTGCAATGTGCTTTGTTCAAACTGCCCTCATTTAAAACACTAGGCACATAACAGAAACCATAACCACATATTAAAACAAACTTGAAATCCTCCTGAAGCCCAAAGGAGCCTTGAGAACATTTACTGATTTTCAACAGTGTTGCTTTCTGAAAATAGCACCACATTTATTTTTTCTTTACATACTCTGTGTTGACATTCAGTAAAATTATTTAAAAATTACACACTGTGTAATTGTTTATTGAATTCCTATGCTGTATGTGATTTATATAACTGTATATTTTTTAGCAATTATAAACATAGGTTCTCCCATTACTCAGAAATCACAAGAATTGTGTTTTCAGATAGGAAGTTTATTTTGATTTTTTTTTCCACTAAAATGTATTCAAGATTCCAGCTGTATGTTCTGGGGAAAAGAAAAAAACTCTTAGCACTCTTTTTTTCTTTCTGTCCCCCACCCCCACACTTTTTCTACTTGTTTTGTTGCATCTACATGAAACTGTTGGGAGAAACTACCAATTAAGAGATGAGGACTGAGGTGTAACCACTAAGCATGACACCTTTTGTTTTTCACCCAGTACAAATGATGTAGCCAATGTTCTCTATGAACAGTGTAATACAATCTCAGTCTAAAAAGCGAAACCCACTCAGGAAAAGACAGATATTATCTTAGGCAGTTGATCTTTTTGATTACATGGTGTTTGAGAGGTTGCCACACTCTAGGATCAGATGCTTAGTCTGGAGATACTCCTGGACTAGAGGTTCAGGGAACTTTAGTGATCTGATATGCCTTTTATAATTTGCCAAATATCATGTGCCTTTTATCACATTCAGCCAGATTGAACTAGCTGTGCTACAGTTACATTCTGATAGTTCCAGATTTGGATTATTACAAGTTATGTATCTGGCTGTGTTTGAAATTGGATTGAGACTGAGTTAGTATAAAATAGACTGTTGAATAATATAATATCAGGGCTTTTCCATCTGCGTTGATTGCTAATCTAGGCTACTATACTGGGCTGTAACATTAAAAGACCACAAAGAGTTACAACCCCTAGAAAGGTGTTTATAGATAACCTAGAGGGCTACAGTTATTGGAGTAATTAATATATAGATTATATATTTATATTATAACTATATAATAAATTATATAAATGAAAAGAAATGTACAAGGATTCAGCTTGAAATAACAGCATGTGAATTAGTAAAACAACCAAGATAAAATTTTCTTCAAGCTATTTCTGATTCTCCTGACTGGTTTTCAAACAGGATCAAAAACAGCATTTCCATTGTAAGCCAATACAAGGATACCAGCTGCCAGATTCCTCCCTGATACACTCATTTGTGTTGGAACATGTCACTTTTCTTCTAAAATGATTATATTATATTTCAGATTTATTTCATGTTGATTTAAAGTTGTTCTTCCTGCCATATACAATGAAATCATTGAAGTTATGTTTTTTCTGTGTTATTTTTGTAGGTCAAAAGAGGATGAAATGTCAGCAGCTGATGTAATCTTATACTTTTACTGCTACAGGGTCTGAGGATCAAGTTAGTTAAGTATTATCATGGACAGATATGGAAAGTTTGAGTCAAAAGCAAACTTTTTTGGTGGGGGGGAATTAAGATAATTTTTTAAACCATGGATACAACAGTCATTCAGATGGGCTTTTTTGGACTTGTTCACTAGATCACTTCTCCAACCTTCTTTCAAATCTGGCAGGTTCCAATAAGGACCAGTAGCTATTTACAATAGCCAAACAATTGAATTCTCTCACGTGACTTCTTAGAGGAAAAAAATAAACAAAAATGTGATTTTATTGCTGCTGTTGTTCCATGAAAGGGCAGTTTAAACCATCACAATGGAAAACTGTAGCAGTACATCCCACCCACCTAGATTATGGGAAAATGGATCTCTGAATCAATTTTAAGTTGTTGGGTTTCTTCTTTCCTTGAGTAACCAGTTATGAATGTTTCTTGTGAAGATGGTTACTAAATCCTGAACAAGTTCCAGTTGGTTTTGTGAATATGCTTACAAAGCAAAGCACTACATTATTTTATAGCTTTTGTAACGAATACTTTCTCATGAGTTATAGCCAGCTCTTCTGCTATGAAAAAGAATATATAAATATCTGTCTCGGTTATTTTTGGGGCTGGGAAATGTGTAGTTACAGAGATTCTGCAGATTGTCCACAGCTGCATTTAATTAAGTAAATATCATTTACTATGGAAAAGTACACAAGTAGCATACTTTTATCATTTACTACTTTACATAGGGACAATTAAGAAATCACTCTAAAATATGCTGAATTCCCCCAAATATATGCTTAATTGATCATAATTTTGAAAGTTTTGGTATTTATATTAATTTTTGCAGTTCATCCCTATTATCTAAATATTAGCTCTACGGAGAAATGAAAGTAGGAGATTGGGTGACTTTAAATTGTTACCTCTCTCAGTAGCAGAATCACATATATTGTTAAAATACAGCCTGGATTGTTAAAATACTGCCATGGAACAGGCAGACACCACAACTTTGATTTTCCACCTAAAATTTTAGCTGTCTTCTCTACCTGAGAGGAATGTGAGTGAAGATCATCATCTTCTTCTTCCCCTCCTCTTCCCCCACAGAGGCAGGGTCCACTTTTCAGAATATCAAATGCCATTTCATGCAATCAAATGCAGCAATCAGGCCCACTTGGATGATTTTCATGTCCACATTGTCCCCTGTCACTTTTGCTTTGGTCAGCATGGGCATTTACCATCAGTGTTAAAATAGTAGGCAATGCAGTCAGTAGTGTGAGATGCTGCTCCTAGAATGTGGCCTTACCACTGTAGGCATTTTTTTCTGCATTTTCTGTCACTGATGTAACTGCCATCTGCTGCTGGACTGTATCATTGCTGATGATACAGGGAACCCCAAATATGTCTTCCAAGGACAATAGGGGTATGGGAGTAGGCACAGAGTTGTTAGGATGTAAATGCCTGCCTCCTCCTTTTTTGCTGTCCTTTCATATTCCTGCATCAGCTTCAAGGTTTCTTCCCAAAATGTGTGGCAATATGTAGGTGAAGATTTCTCAGTCATCCAGGTTACGTTGTCTGGAAATTTAGTCATGGCAACTGGACTTTTCTTTTTGTCTTAAGAGATGTTTCACTGTTCACCCAAGCATCTTCTTCAGACAAGCCCAAGCAGTTTCTTCAGACAAAAAGAATTCCAGTTGCACCTCCAGACATTGCTGATGTGGTTAAGAAGGAACCACCTAACAGCCATGGAGTATATGCATCTCCATGGCATGTAAACGGCATTCAGGACTTTTGGTGGCTGGCCAGGACTCAGAGCCATATAGAGCAATTGGACAGACCATCATTGGACAGACCATCATTTTTAGTGCTATACAAATTCTATAAAAAGAATCCTTAAATCCTTCATTTATTTTAGAAATAGCTTTCTAAAATACAGCTGTTTTCTATTGTTGTCAAACCCTTCACAGCTGAATAAGATCAAAGCAGCAACTGGACAGATTTCAATAGGGTCTCTTTAATGCTAGTCTAGGATAGAAACAGAAGTTGGAAACCATTAAGAGGAACTTACTACCCTAATTTATACTAATTAAAGTGGAGCCTCTTTAAATGATCTGAAATGCTTCTTTACAGGTTTCTTGCCATCCACATTGCCATTTATGAGATGGTTGTCAACTGACATGCCCGCTATGTCTTAAATGTTTATTCCTACTCTCCCTTTCATTCTTTTTCCAGTTTACCCATAATCTCTCATAATGATGATGGGAGAACTCATCTGGATCTAGGATTGGTCTGATGTTTAATAAAAATATATTTCAAAAATAAAATGAGTTCACTTCATACAAGTTTTTACCACAAAAACTTTCAGAAAAAGATAGTCCAGTCTGAATAATATGCTCTTGGGATAAGATGTTGATGTGTTCTAGCAGGTGGTATGTTTATCATATCCCTCATCCCTAATTAATTTCCAGTAGCAGCCACAGATTTATCTTAGAAATTCATGTGGCTTCCTTTCCCAAATACAAGACTGAGTAACAAGGATGCAGTTGGACCAGAACCCAAGACACTCCACACCCCTCTACAAGAAGAATGGCCAGAAATATAAACACAAAAAAAACCTGCACAATGCCCAGCTTCCCTGTCTGATTAACCTGAAATATGTGGGTGTGAGAGAGGGAGAGGAAGAGGGAAAGAGTACAGTATGTGTATGTATATGCACAAACACACATAACATGCATGGTTAGGATGTTGGAAGAGGGAAGAGTTATAACATTATTTCCAAACAATTTAAAGTCTATCGTTCTACAGTGAGGAAGATTGTTCATAAGTGGAAAACATTCAAGAAGGTTGCCAATTTTCCCAGGAGCGGACATCCCAGCAAATTCAACCTCAGGTCAGACAGTAGAATGCTCAGAGAAATAGCAAAACATCAAAAAGTTACATCTCAGACTCTATAGGCCTCAGTTAGCATGTGAAATGATAAAGTTCATGACAGTACAATTAGACTGAACAAGGATGGTTTGTTTGCAAGGATTGCCAGGAGAAAGCCTCTTCTCTCTAAAAGAACATGGCAGCACGGCTTAGGTTTGCAAAGTTGCATCTGAACAAATCACAAGACTTCTGAAACACTGTCCTTTGGACAGTCAAAACAAGTGGAGATGTTTGGCTATAATGCACAGTCCCATGTTTGGTGAAAATCAAACACAGCATATCAGCACAAACATCTCATACTAACCATCAAGCACAGTGGTGGAGGGGTGATGATTTGGACTTGTTTTGTAGTCACAGACCTGGACACCTTGCAGTCAATGAGTTATCCATGAATTCCTCTGGATATCAATATATTATAGAGTCAAATGTAAGGCCATCTATCCAACTGCTAAAGTTTGGCCAACATTGGGTCATGCAACAAGACTGATCCCAAGCACACCAACAAATCTGCAACAGAATGGCTGACAAAGAAACGAATCAAGGTGTCGCAATGGCCCAGTCAGAGTCCAAACCTCAACCCGACTTAAATGCTATGGTGGGACCTCAAGACAGCTGTGCATAAACAAATGCCAACAAACCTCAATGAAATGAAGTAGTGTTGTAAAGAAAAGTGGACTAAAATTCCTCTATAATGATGTGAGACTGATAAAAGTCATAAAGAAAACGATTATTTCAAGTTATTGCTGCTAAAGGTGGTTCTACAAGCTAATGAATCATAAGGTGTACTTAGTTTTTCACAGATGGCTTCCCCATTTTGGCTGTTTGTAAAATCAACAAAGACATGGTGTAATATGTATTGTTGTTCATCTGAAGTTGTACCGATCTACTTTTAAAAATTGCTAAGGACCAGATGATTTTCACTGTGTCCTGATACGTAAAACCATTGAACTCAAAGATGTACTTTCTTTTTCACATTATTGTATCTATCAAGAGAAATGTCTGTGAAGACTCTCACTCGTCCAGGGTAATTGCATCGCAACAAAAGTTTAAAAAACAGGCATCTGGATT
>JANHZU010004471.1:31631-43200 GCA_032468055.1 Acrochordus granulatus
GCTAAAGCCTTTGACTGTGTGGATCACAACCAAATGTGGCAAATTATAAAAGAGATGGGAGTACCAGACCACCTTACCTGTTTCCTTTATGCTGATCAAGAAGCAACAGTTAGAACTATACATGGAACAACGGATTGGTTCAAAATTGGGAAAGCAATACAACAAGACTGTATATTGTCACCCCGCTCACTTTATATGCAGAATACATTGTGCAAAATGCCGGGCTTGATTAATCATAAGCTAGAATTAAGATTGCTGGGAGAAATATCAACAGCTTCAGATATGCAAATGATACCACTCTAATGGCAGAAAGTGAAGAGGAACGAGAGAGGTTCTTGATGAGAGTGCAAAAGCAGGTTTGAAACTCAACATTAGAAAAACTAAGATCATGGTATCTGGTCCCATCACTTCCTGGCAAATAGAAGGGGAAGAAATGGAAGCAGTAACAGATTCACTCCCAAGCTCATTGCAGACGGTGACTGCAGTAATGAAATTAAAAGGTCTGTGCTTCCTGGGAAGAAGGTTATGGCAAATCTAGACAGCATATTAAAAAGCAGAGATGTCACTTGCCAACAAGGGTCCATACAGTCAAAGCTACTGTTTTCCCAGTAATAATGTATGATTGTGAGAGTTGGACGATAAGGAAGGTTGAGTGCTGAAGAATTGATGCCTTCAAACTGTGGTGCTGGAGAACACTCTTGATAGTTCCTTGGACTGCAGGCAGATCAAACCAGTCAATCCTATGGGAAATCAACCCTGGTTGTTCATTGGAAGGACAGATATTGAAGCTCAAATACTTTGGCCACCAAATGCGATGTGAGGATTATTGAAAAAGAGCATGATGCTGGGAAAGATTTGAAGGAAAAGGTGAAGGGGACAGCAGAGATGGTTAGAAGCATTGTAGACATATTGGCATGGATTTGGGTGGACTGTGGGAGGCAGTGCAGGACAGGGAGGTCTGGCATACTGCAGTCCATGGGGTCATAAAGAGTCAGACATGACTGAGCAACTGAACAATAAGCACTCTAAGAAGGGAAACCATTCAGAACCACTATTATTGCACATTCATCTTTCCTTCTCTTTCCAGGCAGTGCGTTTCTAGTTTTAAAAGAATGGAATATGACTGGGAAAAAGAAGGTAAGGGATTCCAAAGCAGGATTAACCTGTTAAACTCGTATTATCTGTATAAATTGTTGGAGCTGAGCAGCTGATTTGTTCCCTCAGTTTTTTACCCTTTGGTTTGTAGTGAGCACAGTTTTATGTCTGCACACAAGAGGCTTCAAAACTAAAAGGTGCTTTTAGTTATAATTATTCCTTGCAGTTGCCATTGTGTAACTGCAGATTGCCCTAGATAACATGACAGAAAATCAGAACAATTTAAGTACCCTGCCCTGTTGAAATTAGCTAAGAAATAATCAGTTTTTTGGTTAACTGATCCTTGAATGATTAGAAAAGTACTTTTTTATATTAAACATAATAAGCATTTACAAATAGAAATTGTTATTTCTATAACAATTATATAGGGATAGCTACCAAGTTAAAGTCATTCAAGGTAATGAAAATTCATAATTGGGTCACTTTATTTTTTTTAATTTGGCCTCTCCACAATTAGCGTTAGGATTGTGGCTCTTGAGAAAATACAGTGGCATTCCATTTGTAACAATGAATGAATATAGTCAACAATTGGCAGCTCAGACAATTGACAGCAGTCCAATAAAACTACATATGTGTTTTTATTATGCCACATATATCCCCTGATGCTAAGATAACACCATCTCTTGTTGCTATAATCTTACTCTACCTAAAGTTATACTTTAAATTGTACCTCTTCACTCTTGTGTGTGTATGCATCTGTTTGTGTGTGTATGCGTGCCCTTATATAGAGATACACTACACATACACAGTCTCTGCAGGGTATAGTTGAAATGGAAGCTTCTTTGGTTGGATCACATTCCCCCTTTTTTTATTCTTGTCACAGATAAAAAGTGGGAGCAGCTTCACCTGCTCCCTTGTGGTCACCATTGTAACTTCTTTTACTATAACCCTGCAGACATCCCTGGCACCTGTACATAAAAAATACTTTCAATAGGCAGGAGAATTCTATTTACTCTACTGAGCAATTGAGACCACAGTTTCTAGCTAGTGCCTGACACTTTTATTTATACCATCTTGATATTAAGTAGACTAGAGGTGTTCAACCTTACCAACTTTAAGATGTGTGGATTTCAACTCCCAGAATTTCTCAGCCAGTAATTTTGGGAGTTGGTCCATACATCTTATAGTTGCCAAAGTTGTTCCCCCAGAGTGGACCCCAGAATGGTGCATGGAGAATTCTTATATATTAATCCAATAGTTACAAAATGTAACAAATATTACATTCTTCGAAAATATTCCCTTTTCTCCTTTTATATATCTATGGCTGAATAGAATAGACAAAGTTAAAATTAAAAACCATTTTAAGAGAGCTAAAGGTGCACGCACTCTCTTGCTCTCGCTCTCTATGTGTCTGTGTATGTATTTAAAAACAATTTTTATTTAAATATCCAATGCTCAGCTGTAACTGTTTATAATTATTCTATGATCTTGTTTCCTTCACTTCATGTGTATTTCAAAGAATATGGATAAAGCCTTGACAATAAAGATTGCATTTAGTACACTGAATAGAATTTACAATTGAAAGAAAGAAATGTGGGTGGATTTGTTTTTCCCACTGCAGCATGGTTAGTAATGTTGCTAATCTTATTTAATACAGAACAGCAAAAGGAAAAGAAGCAAATCGAAACAACATCACCGTAACAAAGATACAAAAGATAGAGAGGATGGGGTAGAAAAGGAATCCCAAGAGCTAAGTGGTTGCCAGCTGAATGGCTATGGTAAAGATACTTTCCCTGGCAAATATGCTAGTGAAAAATCAAAAAATCCTCATAAAGAAAAGAGTTGGGAGTGCAAGGACAGGAGAGAAACAAGACCAGAAGTAGCAGGTCAGTGCATATATGTTACAATTAGCTTGATTTCCACCATTCTCATTTAGCCAGGATTTTATCTTTCATAGAGGTGGACTAAATTAAATTCTGATTTGTTTTTTCACCAGTTTGAGAATTTAAAATGTTCAAACTGCATAAAAAACAATATTTTTGTTCAAATTTGTCTCATTATATACGTTTGCAATAATATAATATAATACAATGTAATATGTACTTTAATATATTTTTCTACTGTTAAATGAAACTTTTGGGTACATCTTCCTCGAATATTCATAGGAGATACATCAGAACTATAAAGAATGTTATTATAAATGAACAAACATCTCTACATCTTAAAATAGTGTAAGTTTCTGTCATTAGTTTCAGCTTGCATATTGATCTGAAAATAAACTGGCATTCAGATGTGAATTAAATCAGTTTCTCCCATATCCTATGTACAGTAGTATGTTTAGTCTCATAGCTTTTGCTTTCTTCTTTCTTTCTTGAACTCCTTAGAGATCACTTTATTAACTGTTTTTTTGTATTTCATAATGCGGTGCACCTACCTGAGTCTGGGCATGTATGTCTTGAGCTAATTTTTTTTTCCATATGATTGGCTGCTGCTGTTGTTCTGTCTCCTGGTGCCATCTTTTTACTTTCCTTTTTTCTTTGGGCATTGTTTCACATGTCCTAATGCAACAAAATAGCTAGATTGCAATATTGTTTGTTGCAATTATTTTTTTAAATCTATGGGCTTGATTTCCACCATTCATGCATGCTGCATTTACCCATAACACATAAGATGTAATGAGGGTATAGCTGTAGCAGTACTTCCTCTTTTTTAAAGGTTAAATTATTACTGAAGGCAAGCAATGTAGAAACAATCCAACATCACCTGCACTGTGATCTTTTTTGATCCCATTTCCTGTAGAGTTTCTTATAGCAGCACTACCAACCATGTGTACAGTTTTGATCATAGTTTTCTGCCTTTATATAGCTGATTCTGCTGAATTCCAAGGTATACAAAAGATGTTCAGGAAAGAAAGATTGAACCTGGGGAGCCAACACTACCCTATGATTATTAAGGAAGTTATTGCTTGGGGAATGCTAAATTGCTTTTTGGAAAGAGTTGAAAAACTGGAAGGGCAGGGAAAAAGGGAATGAAATGGAATATCCTAGAAGAAAATATTTCTTTAGTCACTCCTGAATAAGAGACCACATGCTTAATTCTTTTATTATAGATCCCACTTGTTTTCTACAAAGACCAGAAATGTATTAGCATATATCCATCCAGGACTTTTATAGCATTTGAACAAAAAATAAAATATGTATTAGCAGCCATATATAATCCTATAAGAGTCATGTATAGATTTGTTACAGATATAAAGCTTTTAAACTTCTGAAAGTTCTTGGTCAACAATTCCATATGTATAGTCATAAAAATACATTAAAGAAACATTCCAGGAGAAAGTTGAGATATGCTTCGTAAAATAAATTTCAAATACTAATGTAAATGTGTTTTCCCTAAAGAACACATTTCCTTAATGTTTAAAGAATCCTTAAAGATATTATCACCATCAGCCCACATATTATACAAACAAAACATAATGGGTATGTATAAGTCTGGTATCCTAAAGAAATTCCAGAAAAACAAACTTACAAACAGGTGTGGAACAAATACTGTGGCTTGCTAATAGGCTATTACTTTTCACAAACAATAATCAAGAGCCATGCATAGAATTGCACAAATATTCCCTAATAGTGCTTGTTAACTATGAAAAATTACCTGCAAATTCATTAGTGTCTTGATTCTTTTGAATAATGTCCATTAACTAAGATCTTACAGCAGTTAATTCTGTTCTTTCAGTCTTACAGAAGTTAATTTAGTTTCTTAAATCTAAGGGAATTACAAAAGTGTGCAGTCGCTCAGTGGTCTAAGACAATGTTTGGGTTTTTATTTCTGTATTGATATAAATTACTTATATCACTTTTCTGTGCAACAAATGACTAACATTCCAGTTATTGAAATGATGAAACCAAATGAAAGAGCTATAAAAACACAATGAAAATATATAGAACAGAATTGGAAGAGGCTTAAAGGCACTTTTGTAATACAGTCACATAGTCTACCAAATACATGTATGAAATTATAATAGTTTTGAAACAATATGAAAACCAAAATGCAGATGTCCTTAAACATTTCTGCGAATTTTATAAAAATAGATTTCCAATAAAATTCATATAAAAATATTCATTCTAGTAAAATTAAATTTTTAAAACTCTAATAATAAAATTAGCATGAAACACTTAAGAAAATATTTACAAAATGAAGAATGCAAAATATATGCATTTTTTTAAAAAAAAAATCTCAAATTGATATGGAAACTTAAGCAAGGTTTATGACTGGAAAAAAGTTAAGTAAAATTAAGACTGAATAATTTTTCCAATGACATTATAGTATGTTTGTTATTAGGGTAAGACAACCAGTACCTCTTCAGTTTCTAGTTGATACAAAGTATTGTTTATAAGAAGCATATGGCTGTGAAAATATCAAGATATTAGAAGGAAGAATTAAACAGCCAGTTCTTAGTATTTGTAGCAAAATTTTTGTAAATATATATCTTTATTAGTCAATCTAAAAAATGTTTCTGTTAGGAGTGAAGGATCAGCTTAGTCAATGCAGTTCTAGCTAACAGATGTTATAAGGTTACAAGAATTTCTCCAACTGCCCACTGAACGTCTACATTCCCAAGCTAAGGCTAATGGTCCTCACAAAGGTTGGACCTTTGGCGTTTGTGTATCCATAGTGACTCTAGGCTGATTCCCCTCTTCACTCCTAGCTCTGTCCTTCCTTCTCCCACAGTTCCCTTTATAACACACAGGAGATCAACAACTCAGAAAGCATTTGAACCATATGTGAAACAAATTCAAAGATTGTTTTAGCACATCGGACACCAACAATTGATTCCTCGTTTAATTGTTTGAAATGGTGAAACATCTCTGAGTTATCCATTGAAGCTTTCTTAGCTGGCAGTTTTCCATCTATTCCATTTGTGGCTCCAACAACCATGAAGATTCCATTTGAATTTACTGAAAAGCTCATATTTGCCATTTAGAAGTTATTTCTCTTCTCTAGCTTAACCATTAATGTAGAGCTTAGATCATTGTATTCTCTTGGTATTTTTTGCTTCAGGGATTTTCAACTTCTTAATCAAATAATTTTATTTGATATTGTCATGAAATCTCTTTTAGCACTGTTGGACTATAAGAATTACAATACAGCAATATATATAAATCACTGTATAAGTATTAAAATGCTTGATGAAACCTATAGGAATACATAATCAAGTCTTTGCATCAGGATAGGAATTATTTGACTGTTTTTGATTGGCTCTCAGCACAATCCACTCCAGAAACTATGATGTGTTCATGAAAGAGGAGTTAGAATCCAACACTATTTGACAAGAGTAAAATTTTTCATACATAAAATAGACATAGTGGATGGAGTTACATCTGTGCCAAAAGTAATGTTCCCATCTCTAATACTCTTGTAATGTAATTAATGTTTATCCATGAAACAGTATTGTGCCTTTATATTATATAATTAAATGCTATAGACATGAATAATACAATTCAAAGAATTGTGCAAATCATTCTTTTTATTCATTTATTCATCCACTGACTTGTATATTTAATTTGCATATCAGGGAACTTGGATATGTTCATATATCAATTTACAAATTTAAATAAACAACAGGAACAACAAAACCCTAAGACAGTATAGCTGGATTTGTGTGTTGTGTGTGCTTCATACCTTGTGGCAAAAACTGATAAATGTATCAAAGACTAAATTCCTGTAGGAAGACAAATTACTTAGTATAGCATCTAAATATGGGCAGAGAGAATTCCCTAAGAATACATTCCCCAAATAGGGTTGGGAAGAGGCATTACCTGCATAATGAAACATCTTCCTTTGCTAACTGCTCTTCACACTTTTGTAGATAGTGGAATCCCCCAAATTATCTTACTAAACACACGTATTTCAAAACATGGGGCTCTTTCAGGCAGGCTGGACCTAAATTGTTTAAATCATTAGATATTTAATTGATTTAATTAAAGTCAACATTTTCAACTGAGTTTGAGAACTATCTGAAAAAAATTATCAGAGACTTAGACTCATAAAATGATAAGCAAAATACTGTTCTGTTATGCGTTAAATGGGATTTTCAGAATGTCTTTAAAGGTGGATTCATGTGTCCTACTTTGCAATAATCCAGACAAAAATGGTCTAGTTCCTGAGTATCTGGTAAAGCTCTTTATTTAAATAAGATTTATCTGAATTGTTCAGTCACTCAGCCGTGTCCAACTCATTGTGACCCATGAACCACAGCACGCCAGGCCTCCCTGTCCTCCACTGTTTCCCAGAGTTTGCTCAAATTCATGTTTGTTATGTCAATGATGCTATCTAATATCTTATCCTCTGCCATCCCCTACTCCTTTGCCTTCAATCTTTCCCAACATTATGGTCTTTTCCAATGAATCTTCTCTTCACATTAGGTATATTTGAACTTTAGCTTCAATATCTGTCCTTCCAATGAACAGTCAGGGTTGATTTTCTTTAGGATTGACTGGTTTGATTTCCTTGCAGTCCAACAGCAACAACAATTCAGATAAAGCTACCGCATAACTGGCATTCGAATCTAAATCATATGATAGGCACACAGTAATGCTATAAAACAGATTGAATGCCCAAGCATATTATGTTTTAATTAATATTTATATTAATTTAATCATTTTAATAAATGTTTATTGTTTTTCTTCTGCTATGTAAAATACAAAAACATTAAAATTGCAAAGACAATACATAAAAAACAAAGCACATATATAAACTAAATACAACACAAAATATATTGTTATAATATATTGTTTTATATATATAAAACAACACTAATACAATATTCCGAACTTAAATCTGCATGAATATTTCTTCTTCAATCTAATAAAAAAAATGTTCCCCTCAGACGATATAATCTTTAAAAAATCTAATATAACTATACATAATCTGTAATAAAAAGAAATTAAAACTGATTTATTCCATTATTATTCATATTATATATTTTCTTTCAGTCATATTTTCTCTTATATACCACTCTTCAGTTTACAGTCCTAGTCTATTCAATCTCAATATTTCATCCTAATCACAATATAATCTTTCTTCTTATTCTTTCAATTTTAACATTAATTTTTAATCCACTAGTCCTACACAGAACCCTTTATTATATTTGTCCAGCAGAAAGTCCCAGAATGGCTTCCAAACAGTCCAAAACTGCTTTAGATTGTTATTTTTGCCATCTCTGCCAGCTATTTAATCAGTGTTTAAGGTCAACAAATTTCGGCAACTTATAATTGTTCTTATTATTTAAAAATAAGAACAAGAAAAAACAATAAATTGCAACTGGAAAGCAGAAGCAAATTTTGCTATACCACAGTGGGTTCACAAGTCATCACCAACTCAATGCCTGTCTTTAATGCCCTCTAAAATGTCAGCAAGACTGGGGCCCTAAGGACCCAGGGGATGGGGGGGCTGTTCTAAAGCTACAGAAAAGGTATGCTTCCTTGGTCTCATATGATGACCCTTCTTTATTGATGGCATCTGGAGTATACCAAACTCTCTTCAGACAATCTGAAAAAGGCAGTTCTGCAAATAAATCCCATAAATAATTTCTGTCTTTCTTCAGTATTTCTTTCAGAATGTTTATTATCCAAAATACTAATTCTGGTCTGCATATCACAACAGTTGTTTTATTTGTTTTTCTAGACAAGAAAGAAGAAGCCACTAAAGTATCTATAGAGGCAGAACAAAATACCACAGAATTTCATTATCCTTTCCAATGTTCACCCCAGCTTCAGTGCACTATTGGGAGATCAAAATCCAAAATATCAGCTACCACCATCAAATCACCTGTCCCAGGAGAAGATTCATTCCGAAAAAGAGGTAACATAGATTATGATGTAGTTTGCTTTAAATAAATAAGCATTCATTACTGTTCCTAGTTAATATTACTCTAAATGCTACATCACCACCATTCCAACCCCATCATAGCGTTCTTGATGTGAAAATAAAATTGGAAGAGAGATTATGATGTAGTTTGATGCCCTGCCTCAAGGTCCTAGAAGAAAGCTGAAATATAAACATACAGTACTAAATAAGGATGATGGCTGTTTGTCCTTATAGGTCTAAATATTGAGAAATCTGTTAAAGATCTTCAGCGCTGCACTGTTTCACTGACTCGATACCGCATGATGGTCAAAGAAGAGGTGGATAATTCAGTAAAGAAAATAAAAGCTGCCTTTTCTGAAGTACATAGCTGGTAAGAAGAATGCTTTAAGTATTTTACAAAAGACACCATTTTACTCTCACTGATTTCACTTTATAAGGAAGATTTCTTTGCTGCTTAAATCAACCCCTTGCTTTGATATTGCCCCCTCCTTTTTAAGTAAGTAGGAAAGGTCAGTATTTAAGATGATGGAACAGTTGCTCTCTGATCTTTTATTTCCCAACTTTGTTTTTATATGGACCACTTAATCACAAGCTTAGGTTTTTATGGGCTATCATAAAAATCAGGAACCAGAAATGAATTACATCCCTAGAATACCAAGTTTAAATGCATGAATGTAATTTTTCTTTTTAAAATACCTGATATTTGAAAGACTGCTACATTTCACAGAAATTGGGATTCTGAAATAAAATTTGGGTGAAAATACCCAGGTCTTCCATATTTCAAGTGAGACCATAAAAATGTTGCAAGACGTTTTGGGCATTTTTAGAAATTGTATTTTGTTTGGCATATGCAGTAGGAAAGTACTCTGACAGATCACCAGAGATCCACAGGTTTCAGAACATTTGGAGAGGTTAACTAGTCCTCCAAAATATTCTTTTTCTTTTTTACCCTTCCGTTGCCTAGGTTTACTGATTGCCATTAGGATCAAAAACCTATAGATTTTGAACATAAAACAAGTATGCCTTACCAGTGTACCTCTTGCTTCCCAACCAAGGCTGAATGAGGTGGTAATAAAAATAGTGTATACTAAAATCTACACAAAAATAAAAATCACAAGGCTATTACTATGTCCTGTTGAGACATAAATGTGCATAATAAATATAGACTGACCCTGTTCATCAGGAAAAAGGAGATATCTCCTTACATGCCCATACAATATTTTTCTCTTCTTTTTTTACCCCAAGTATTTTGTCAAAGAATTTTGAGCACCAAAACCATCTAATTGAAAATGTTTGAAATGTATTTACATCATAGGAGCACTGAGGAAAAAGAAACTAAGCACTATTATAATTTTTAGAAAACTGTATAAAATGAAATTATATGTAATAAAAGCAGGAAGTAGAAGGAAAACAAAAGGTAGTTCTAATACCTTTTTAACCTAAAAAGTTAACTTTTCTGCCTGCCAATTTTTTATGTTGCTAATTTTGAAAATTTTACAGAACAGTATTAGAAGACCATTGTAAGTTTGAAACAGAATATATTTTTATAGCCTTCATTTCTCTAATACATAAGTCAGAATTTTTGAGTGTACTGTTTAAATTCAAATCATTGTCAGAAAAAGCATGTTGGAATGGTTTGATCCTTTAGGGAAAATGAATAAGGATAGCATTGCAAAACAAATATATGAAAGAAAAGTGAATAGCTGAAAAGATAAGATAGCCTGGGGAAGTAATGGTTGGATGGACTTAAGGAGATATGAAAAGTTTAAATAAGAAAAGACCATGAAGCCGTGTATAGATGCTACTGAGGCAAGGATGTTTTGCACATAAAAGGAGTGGACATGTGTAGTGAATGGCATTGGTGTAGACTGAATTTAGATATATTTCATCTTTTCTCTCCTCTTTCATAATTTACTTCCTTTGTCTTAACTATTTCTTACAACTTTTCTGTGCTTTGCATGACATTGCTTACCCCAAAAGAAAATAGCACAACTGGTATCTGTGGATGGATTTAATTGTTACCTGTAGGTGTTACAGTACATCAAAATAAGAAACACAACTCTAATGTTGCTCATTTATACTGCAGAGTGAAACTATTTGAACTCATTGGAAGTTCTGAACAAAAATATGTAAAATGAAATATATTGTAAGAAATGATTTCATAACTTTTTGGAGATTTCTAGTGACAACACACATCTATTTGTGGGAGAGGAGAGAGCTGAGCCAGGGGAGGTATCAAGCATGGGATCAGTCTTGAGTCTTTACATAGCCCCAAACAGAGCATACCCAGCCCTCCTGAGGGCTGTTCGACCTTATCTCCCAGCCACAAGTATTCAACTGTCACTTGGGCAGATTCTGGTAAATAAGCAAGACCTAATAAATCTGTAAATTTGAATCTTGCACCTGGGTCCGGTATTTCACATCTGATATCTATTTATATTTTACATCTGGCCAATAGGCCTTGCAGATCTTTCAAGCAACACAAAATTATATAAATAATAATTTTCCTTAAGGGGAAGCAGAATGAAATACAGTGGTGCCTCACAAGACGAGATTAATCCGTTCCGGAAGAACGCTCTTAGCACGAAATGCTCGTAAAGAGAAA
>JANHZU010004472.1:0-12661 GCA_032468055.1 Acrochordus granulatus
GGGTCCCTTGGATGGCAAGGAGATCAAACCAGTCAATCCTACAGGAAATCAACCCTGATTGCTCATTGGAGGGACAGGTATTGAAGCTGAAGCTCAAGTACTTTGGCTACATAATATGAACAGAGAACTCATTAGAAAAGATCATGATGCTGGGAAAGATAGAAGGCAAAAGGATAAGGGAATGGCAGATGCTGAGCTGCTTAGATAGCACAGTCGGTGTGATGGGCATGGCTTGGGTAGACTCCGGGAGGCAGTGAAAGTTAGGGAGGCCTGGCGTGCTGCAGTCTGTGGTGTTGCAAAGAGTTGGACACAACTGCACAACTGAATAACAAAACCTGAGTTTTGGTTAGCATGGCTTTTTATGGTATGATAAAGCTCATTTTCAATGAAGGTCTGACCCTTTTTTATTCTGAAATGCTATTTTTACTGGAAACATCAAATAGAAGATAAATTCCAAAAACTGGGTTTTTCAGATGAGATTCTGATGTCCCTGAGACAGAACAGACTATAGCAAATTTTGGGTAAAGGATTTTTTACATACAATTGCAAACAATTTCATGGAGGGACGGAACACTTTTATGCAAAATTTATTTTACCTGATAAAGATCTTAAAACAACTCTTGCTGTTTTAGCTTTTGTCATTGTAGTTGGTAGAATGTGTGTTTTATGAATACATTGCATTACCAAGTACAAACATAAACCTTTCTGTAGAGGGTGTTGCGCTGTTTTTTGTTTGTTTGTTTGTTTTGCTTGGATCCATGACCTGTAGCAAAATTGCAAAGAAAATTTGTTTTGCAAACTACCTTAAAACACATGAATTAGATGTATTCATACAACATCAATTCCATTGACAGAAATATACAATTCACAGATGAAGATGTTAAAGATAATTTTTTGGCTTGACTGGACTGTGCCATACATATCAAAGAAGATAGAAGACTTTATATTGAAATTTATAGGAAGCCATCACACAAAGGTCAGCATTTATCCCTTGATTCTCACCACCTTTTGAAACATAAATTGGGCATGATCAGGAACTTAAAACATCATCTGACATTTACCTTCAAGCAAGGAAGATTCCATCAAGGAAAACTTGCATATCAGAAAGGGTTTTAACAATTGTGTCTATTCAAATTGGTGCTTTGTCAAAGCTACTAAAAAATCTAACCATTTCTCATCTGTTAAAGATCTTAACAGACACAGCAATGTGACTGTTCTATATATTGCTGGAATATCAGAGAAACTCAGGAGGATTTTCAACAAGCATGACATTTGAGTTCAATTCAAATCAAGGAATATATTTAAACAGAAATTAGTACAACCTAAAGACAAGACTCCCAAGCACAAACAGATGTCATTTATGCAATTTAATGTAATGAAGCCTGTTCGAAATGTTACACTGGGGAGGCTAAACAACTCTTATATAAAAGAATGCATCAGTATAATTTTTCAGAAACATCTTCAGTTCATTTACATCTTAAAAAACATGGACATTCTATTAAAGACTTCAGATTTCAAATTCTTGATAAAGAAACCAACTGGCTTTCAAGAGGAATAAAAAAGAAAATATACATAAAGACATTAAATCCTTCCATAAACAGAGGGGGTGGGACAAGACTTCAACTGTCTTCTGTTTACAGTCTAGCTTTGGCACATTTGCAGGACAACCTTTTGGCAGTATATGAAATGATTAAGCTGAAACCTTGAGGCTATCTTCTCTCTAAATCTTTATTACTAACCTCCTGCTTCAGCTTGTTATATGAGAAGTCAGAGTATCCTGTTTCACAGCTCCTGCTCCTTTTGAGAGAGGTTTATATATTCCTTGCCATTCTTTTCTCCCAGAATGGAAGTTCAAACGTTTCTCTGTAACATCTAAAATTAAAAATCCAATTGCCTTTTTAATACAGTTTGCAAAAATGTTTTGCAATTTTGCTAAAAGATATGACCTGGATTAATGAGAGTATATAAGGACACAATCCATTATCTGTAAGTTAGAAGAAAAGTATTCATTTTGCTAATTTTAATTCAATTTTTTTAGTATCCTGTTTTATGTTGACATTTTTGTATCTACTGATAATTCATGTGAACTGAAATAATATTAATTATTATGGAATAATAATAATAAATGAATAAATAAATTTGGCTGACTAATGCAGAATATATTACTGTATACTGTGTGGAGGTGTTTAGTTTAATTATATCAATATCATGTACATGAGCCTTGAAAGCTTTTCATACTCCAACTTTAGAGTAAATGTATATACTAATTTATACCGCCTAGTACTTCAAGCACCCTGTTATTTCTTATAATACAGATTTTTTTTTCAAATGTTATAATAAATGAGAGACTCAAATTTATGGCTGTCCTTGGAGATATCAATGTAATTATAGCTGTCAAAATTGTAATCATTTTACCATCAATCATGGTGATAGAAAGTGTTTGGCTCTTGAGGATTTCTGCAATGCAAAATGTGCCACAGATTTGCCATAAATCATTGTGAGGTTGCGTTCATCATTCCTTAGAGAGTCATTTTAATTCAGCAGCATACAAATTAAATAAATAAATATAAAAAATAAATAACCTTTTGGCATTGATGAATTCTAAGATTCCATATCTGAGTATTATTCCTGCCACTCAAATTATCTGATAATTAAGAAAAAGTTTGCTGGAAAGTCTCTGTTCCCATTGTAAAGTAATCATATAAATTTGGCTCACAATCCTTCCTTTCTATTTTTGTACAAGAAGACTCTTGCTTAATCACTGACCACTTAGTGACCATTTGAAATATGATAGACCCCACCCCTAAAAACTACTTATGATCCATTTCTGGAATTCTTACAGCTGCACATCTTCACATGGTAACATGGCTGCATTTTGGGCACTTGGCAACTGGTTCACCTTTATGGCTGTTGCAGCATCAATACTAGTACGATCACAATTTACCATGTTTTTTTCTGGTTTATGGCCTTTTCAACCAATTTCTGGCAAAAAAAAGCCATAGGAATAAATGGATTTGCTTAATGACCATGTCACTTGCTTAAAGACTGCTGAAAAAAGGTCATAAATTTGGGTCTGGTCATGTGGGTACCTCGACTTCTGACTATCATAACTTATTATGGAATTTCTAGGGTCCATTATGGTTGTAAGTTGAGGACTACCTGTAATAGGATGCACTGAAAGGGCAGCTCTATTACTTAAGAATCTTTCTAGATTCACTACTGTTAAGCAAGTGGAGTGTGTGGCTAAGAGGACCTTTGCCAAGAACCACTTGATGTACCAGTTGTGGTCCTGCCTGAAATGAAATATTTTGGCAATGGTGATTCACAGTTTTATCAGCACAGAGCTAGTTTAATCAAATGTGGTCCATTTGTAGCTGTCTTTGAAGGCCAGTTGATACTCACTTGGTTCAAAATGCATTGGCTTATATACTGGTGATTTAGATGAGCCATATAACATCTGTTTTACTGTCACTTAATTGGTAAACAGCAGATTTCAGAGTGTAAGTGCTGGTTTTATTTTTTAAATCTATGTGAATTTACAATCAGATATCTAAAGGACTGTTTTTTCCCAAGTAGAATATAACAAGGTGTACTTTATTAAAATGTCTTTGTGATCCCAAGAATCTTTGAACTGAAGAATATAAGAGCCAACAGAGGCTCTGAGTCACCTTATCAGTGGAAGGGGTAGCAAATAAATAAATAATACAGGCAATATTTTTTTATTTGCAACTCTCAAACTTTGGAAACGACTCCCTCTCAGTGTTAGCATAGTATCTCAGTTTCTAGAGCACATTTGAGAACTGAGGCTTGTTATCATCATGTATAATTGCATTTGCTGTATTTTAACTTGATTGTTTTTATTTGTTTTATGAAACTTATTTGCTGCCCGTCTCACTACAACTAACTCTGTGCAACTTTGTAATTGTAATAAGTATCTGTATCATATCAATAAATAAGATAAAAATGATAAAAAGTTAACAGAGTTACACAAGATGATGCGGGACTAATATGAAGGTGGAGTTGTCAGTCTAAAAGCCACCTCCCAGACGACACATGGCAACCTCAAGCTATCCCACAGAGATATGTTTTTAGGCTTTTACAGAAAGCCACAAAATTGGAAGCTGTTCTTACCTTGAGTTGTTGAGCTGTTCTGTAAGGTAGGTGCCATGGCAGAAAGCTCCTTCTTCTGGATCCTGCCAGCCAGAATTACCTGGCTGAAGGGATCCATAGCACACCTTTACTGCCAGCATGGGTGGAGTGGGCTAAACTCATTGGGGAGAGTCAGTTCCTAAAGTAACCTGGACTCATGCCATGAAGGGCTTTATTGGTCATTAAATTGCACCTGGAAGTAAACTGGCAACCAGTGCAACTCATATAACAGCAGTTTCATGTGGATTTCCTTGAGACGCCAAGAATTCTCTGTGCAGCTGCACTTTGTACCAGCTGTAGCTTCTGGATGCTCTTCAAGGGTAGCCCTATGTAGAGCACATTGCAATATTCTAGATGAAAGATAATTAGGGTATGTGTGTCTGAGCACACACTCTCAGTCCAGATATAGGTACAACTAGCACACAACACAAGTTGTGCAAAGTCTCTCCTATCCACAACAGCTGCTTATTGAGCAGGAGTCATGAGTCAAAACCTGTTGTCCCCCTTCCAGGCCCTCACAGTCTTCCAGGCAGTTACAGCAACACTTGGGTCACCCAGAATGGAAATATAAAGCTGTATATCATCAAGTAAGCTGTGTATTAAAAAGGAGTGGAGAGAGTACCAGGTCCTGAGGCATGCCACAAAGGAGAGATTGTGGGCTGGACCTCTTACTTCCTATCAACACTGATTGAGACTGGCTGTGAAGAAAGGAGCCAAAACTGTGCTGCCCAGCCATAAATCTTGTAGCCAGCCAAAAGGATACCATGGTTGATGATATTGACAGCTGCTGAGAGGTAGAGTAAAGGTTGGATGGATAGACTACCTACATCCCACTCTCACCACAAGCATAATCATCCACAAGCATGACCAATGCCATTTCTGTCCCATGACTAGGCTGAAACCTGACTGAAAAAGATCCAGGTAATCTGTTTCATCCAGGATCCTCTGAAGCTGCCAAGCAACCACCTTCTTTGCCATCTTCCCTAAAAAGTGGAGGCAGGACACTGGATGGAAATTGTCCAAATAGATGGGGTCCAGAGATTTTTTTTTTAGGTAGGGAGCACACCAGGACCTCCTTAAAGGGTCCTTGAAATATTCTACTTCTCCCACTGTAAATCTTGCATCTTATATTCTAAAATATTTCATACACTTCTACTTATTTTTTTTTTTGCTGCAAACTTCTCTTCCTAATAGGCAACCATTGGAGTAAAAATAGATCAGAGTATTAGTCTTCTGTGTTGGGCTTATGAATGTCAGTGACTTTGTAGGTTTTTCTCATGAGAATGTCTATGAATATTCTGATTAATTCACATCATGATAAGCAGTAAAAATTACATAAAATTTTGCAAAGTTTCTTAGAAAGGCAACTAGACTTTAATTATAAGATGTTATCGGAGGCTTTTTTAATCCATATAAACATGAAAAAGAATGGTCAGGAAATATGTACATTTCTAAAAAGGGGGTGGGGGCAAGATGAAAAAACTTAGCAAGGTTACACACAGCCAAACTTCCAAACCATCTTCTTCCTATTAAAAAATGGGAAGCTGGAAAATTGCAGGCCAAAGCATCACTGTAAGGAGTTTTTTGTGCATGCAGGTCTACCAATTTAGTTTGATTGGCCATGTAAAAGCATGGCAATATAGAAGAAACAAATAATATGTATCTTCAGAAATTTGTGTTAGTAAAAAGAAATTAATAGAATCAGATCATTTCAAGAAGTATTTGAAATAGCCCATTGCTTTGTTCACAAAGATAATTCATATGCTACACTAACATACATACTATAATTCCTGTATTAAACAGAGAAGTCCAAACTATTAAAATATCTTAGATTCTTAATACTCATGATATTGAATATTGGAAGAAAAGGTTTTCAGTGTCATAAAATGAGAATTCATTTCTTAATCTATATTATCAAACTACAAGCCAGAATTAGATATAACTCTTACCATCTTCAATTTCATTGCTATTGATCATAACAAAGCTTTCTCGGCAATAGTTTAAATATTTATCCACCTTCTACTTCAATGATAATGCATAAATAAATTATGATTCTCCTTATAATTGATAGTAACAGTAATTTATTAAGCACCATTGTGGTGTATGGCAGTTTTAAAAATGACTTAACGTAAAATATAGTTTTTATTAGGGAATTTCGGCAGGGGCAAAGCAAAAGATCACGTACAAAGCAGTATTAAGCAAGCTCATAGATTTGATAGTTGATAAAACTTGCTAATTCCCCCTGAATTTGCTCAGGTAACTTATTTGATTTTAGTCCACTGCAATCCATTGACTCCTGGGAGATTATAATCAGGAAAAACATAGTAAAATAATAAAATATTAAAATCACACAATAAAATGTTTTAATAAGAAAACAAACATGAAATAGCGAGATCGTTGCATGCAAACATTAAAATGCCTCTTATGTAGTTGCTTTTAATAATTTGATAAAACCTAATTCACAAGTACATTAGCTCCTCATCACAAAAGAAATCCTGCCAAATTTCAAATAAACAGATTTTTGTGACTAATTAGATGTTTTTAAAGTTATGTTTTACTGAATAGGTAATGCATCTAATTCATCTGTGAAATTGGATTAAAGTTCCAGAACAATTTGTGTCTTCAGAGACTTAAATTGACAGAATTCTATGTTAATGGAGTTATGGGCACAATAAACATTTACATGTTTATATAGACTATTAGGAGTTAATATGCAACCAGTTTTATATCTTTTTGGAATTGTTATATACAGTGTGTGTGTGTGTGTAGAGTGAGAGTCAGATCTTATTGAATGGGGAAATGAACTTATGTATCATTTCATTTTATATAACTATTTATGGTACAATAGTTTTAGTTGCTGTCCAGGTTTTCATGCCCAGTGCAGTAAGGGATACGTAGAATCTATCAGAATCACATATATAGTCTACAGTACCTTAAACTTGCAGAAAGATATACACTCAGTGGGAGAAAGGTGTCATATAATACTTCCTCATATAGGCCTTTCAAAATGTAATTTCTATACCTTTCTAAGAGCTTAAGGGAAGATAGTATATACTATTCTAATAGAATTTGCATATTGGAGAATTTTGCAAAAATAACAGTTATATTTTCTTACATACACACTGACAAACATCATGGAGGATCTGAAAAAAGATATATTCAGACTTTCAAAGGATAGTACTAGTGGTTATAATGGACTCTTGAAATTTGAATGAAGGAGTCGTTTTTCCATGATGTGTTTGCTTATTCGTATTCCAACAAAAAAAAAATCAAAATATGTTTAAAAACTTGGATGAAGGGGTTATGGGAGTGCTTACCATATCTGTGAATGTTATGAACAGGATACATAAAAGAGATAAATAAAATTTTAAGTGAGCTTGATAGATTTGAAAATAATTCTGAAAATAACGTAGAAAATTAATACAGACAATGCAAAATAAAAATATAGTGCACAAATACAGGCTGGAGAATATTTTGTTTGGTAATTATTCACAAGAACAAGTTATTGAAGTCTCAAACTGAATATGAGCATTACAGTAATGAAAAAGACAAATGCAATTTTAGGCGCCACAAATAAAATACAACTTTTGAAATCATGGGAAAAATGTGCTTTATTCTGAATTGGTCTTATTTTGTGGCACCACATTTTAATAAAAATGTAGATGAGATTATGTATTGGGATGTTAAGAAAGGAAATTTAGGCTTATATTTTGAAAAATGAAGTAGAGTTAGATGATTAATGCTGGATATATTATTTTATTGATTCTTTCCCTTACATGTACATTTTATCTGTCCATTAAGGAGCTCAAGACAGTGTATATGATGTCATTGTTATTTTTTTTCCTTCACAGAACATTCTTGTAAATCAGGTTTAGCCTAGAGATAGTAATTGGACAAATTGTAGGAAGACAGCCACATTAGTCTCTCATAGAAGAAATAAGGTGTCTAGTAGCATCTTTTCAGAAAAGATACTTCCAAGGTCCTCCTGATAACTTGCCAGATATCTTCCAGTGAGATCCATAGGTGACGTAATATCAGTTCAACATTCTCAATATAATAAGGAATAAACAACCAGTTGTCCAAGAGCCAAAATGTACCCAAACATATTTCAATTGCTACAACCTGACTTTTGAACCACCTGACTTTTTATAAAGACAAAACAAGCAAAATTATTATTTCAGTTAAAATATTATGTGGAAAACCAAATGTGTTACAAATGCTTCACAAAGTGAAGCATAAGATGCCAGCATCTTCATCATTTCTAAGAATGCCTTTTGGTCCCACATATCCCAATAGACATGTTCCCCACCATTAGATAAGTTTTAGATTTGTTGATTTTCAGAATTCAGAGCAAAGGGCATGGGAGATGGACAACTCTGACAATTGAAGGCCAGACAACTGGATATTGCCACAGTTGAGAAACAATACCATAGATGTTCTTAGAAAATGAAAATAATGAATCTATATTATCAATATAGGGTGGAATAAGATTAGACTGTGGTGTGCAACAATCTCATCTGATTGCATTTTGATGAAAGAACTTCTGCATCTGTGTAATCTATAATCAGTTCAAGTATATCACTTTTTAAGACAATATCCAAAATTTTAAAGATTTTTTTAAGACAATATCCAAGATTATTTCCATCTAGACTATCTATGAAACAAGAACTATCAGAAGTACAAGCTAGATTTAGAAGAGACAGAAGCATCAAGATCACATTGTTAACTTCTGATTGATAATGGAAAAGGCAAGTGAATACCTAAAGAGGTCCATTATGTTTTATTGATTGTGCAGAGGCTTTTGACTCAGTAGATAGAACAAATCATAAATGCAGAATATACTATAAGAAATTCTAGACTAGAAGGTATTAGAAATAAAATTGTTGTTAGAAATACCTATATTCTCAGTTGTGTTAATAACGTTATTTTAATGGTTTATGGTTAGAAAGACTGAAGGAATCTCTTCTTTAAGCTGAAAGAAGATTGCAAAATGCTGGTATGCTATTCTATATTAAAGAAAAGAAACAGCAACTTAAACTGATGTCAACAAGTAATATCAACCTAATAGAAATGGATGTCAGTGAAATAGAAGTAGCAATTTTCCTAGAATCAAAAATTTACAGAAATGGTGATAACAGTCATAAAAAAAGATGTCCACAGCTTGAGAGAAAGCCTATAAAAGATCTATATGAAATATTACAATTTACACATCACAGTGACAACAAAAGTATATATTGTCAAGACTGTAGTTTTCTCATGGCTGGATTATCAGAAAAGCTGAATATATATATATATATATATTATTTCAGTTAAAATATTATGTGGAAAACCAAATGTGTTACAAATGCTTCACAAACCAAATGTGTTACAAATGCTTCACAAAGTGAAGCATAAGATACCAGCATCTTCATCATTTCTAAGAATGCTTTTTGGTCCCACATATCCCAATAGACATTCATTCAGCTTTTATATGTGTATATGTATGTACATATATATATGTGTGTATATTTGAATTGTGATGCAGGTTAAAATTTTTGAAAAGAATTTGAGTCATAAGCAAAACAAATGATACTAAATGGTGTAAAGTTCTACTAGATATAGGAAACACTAATAAGGAAACTAAGGTTTACATACTTTGATTGAATGGTACAAAAGTAAGATTTTTTTTGTGAAATATCCAGGTGGAACAATGTTTTTTAGATATTTTTTTAAATGTACAAGCAGATTAAGTACTTTTAACCTTATTGCTAAATAAATTGGTTTATTATTCTATTAAAATGGGCCACATTAATAAACTTAGTGCTAAATAAATTGGTTTATCATTCTACTAAAATCGACCACATTAGTAACTTCACATTATGTCTGAGAGAGATGGGCAGTTTAAAAATGTGGGAAATAAATAAATGATCTACTGATGAAAGTCACAAAGCAAGAAAAGTCTGTACAAAATAAAAATATTCAGACTGAAAATCTGAATTGATTGTAAAGATGTTCTGAAATTATATCAACAGTTATGATACCCATGACTTCATGCAGTTGGTTAACGTGAGCAAATTCATACCAAAATGTTTTCCACAGGTAGTTTTTTTCTGACTTTTTTTGGATAATCATTTAATATTTATTGTTCTTACAAATTAGCAAGATGATAATAAAAGTTTTTCATTTTTATAACATGTTATCAAGTGAAAAATTAGATGATAAAAAAACAAAATCTGAATAATTCTTTTTAATTTTTCCTTAATGGAAGTTTCAGTTTTAACAATTTTTGCCATAATAGTTCTTGCAAAATTATTTGGTCTTTCTGTGAAGGGTAAGAACTATATTCAGCCATCTGAAACTCTTTTGTTATAATTTAGCAAATTTACCATGCAAGTTAGCATCATGGAATTCAAAATAGCTTAGTCAAGGAAAATACATTCACAAACTACAGGGTGTGTTCTGTTAATCTGTGTACAATGCCAAACAGAGCTCCTGAATTAAAAATGTAATACTATATCACTCATAATTGCTGGTCTTGTCTTTAGCATTGAGCCAGTTATAGTAATGGAAGGCTTACTGGAATAGCAGTTTGAAAAAGATTTTGCAAAAATTGGAAACTTCAATATATAATTCTGTATTGCATATAATATATGCTACATAACGGTAAGCATTAAAAGTTTGCATTATTCTATGTACAAGAAAGCCCAGTTAACTTTAGCAGTATTAATTTCAGAGATGTTTAAATGTTTCTAAATCCTTTTAGATCAAGAATGATTAAAGCAGAAGAATGTTTTGGAATGGCCAAGTCAAAGTCCTGACCTTAATCCTACACAAATGTTAAAGAACCTGAAGAGGCAGTTCATGTGAAGAAGCCTGAGTTCTGTAAGGAGGCGAAAATGTTGCTTTCTATCATTTTCCTCACTAAATAAATATATAAGTATATTGTTTTTGATTCATTTGCTTAATTAGGTTCTTTTGTTTTAGGACTTGTATGGAGAACAAGTCATGTTTTAGGTCATATTTGTGCTTTAATATTGAAAATCCAAAAGGCTTTTACAAACTTTTAACCCACTGTATATGTGAGACACATTAGTATTTTAGATTCCACTCTAATCAGATAGATAACAAAGTTATTATACATAGAAATCTATCACTGCAAATATATAATGCATGAACATAAACTTTACAGACAAGTAGAAATGTCTCATATGCAATTGGGCAAATTGGTATCCTATAGTTGTTCTTAATTTTGACTTTGATCAGTTTCAGGAAGCATAAACAATTCTACATTGCAGTAGTTATTGAACAGACCATAGTCACATGGTCTTTTCATAAAGTTCTACAAAAGATAAATAGCCTCAAGCAATCCTTTCTGCATCTATACTTTTTAAGACATTTTTTCTTTGAAAGAACAAATGATAATGCTGTTTCTGTTTGCATTTAGTCCAGTAAGTTTTTAACTGAGAATGAAAAACTTAAATCCATTCCCAGAAAAATCCATGGTAAAATTATTTTGTAACCCTATTATTTTCACTAGTATACCCATCACCCATGGTCTCTAGTAGTTACAAATGTGATGCAAATCTAAAGGGAAAATATACAGTATATATTTTCAATATTGGGACCATGTAGCATGGACATAAGTCATATATTTGTTTAATGAGTGGTAACATTCAAGTGAATCTATTTTTTATGTTGCTGTGCAAGCACAGAAATAAAACTTATTTATTTCAAATTCATTTTAGAAGCATGCATGAAAACTTCAAACTGGGAGTGTGGCAGCTGAATAAGCTACAGAACAATTAAGTTAAGAAAAAAATCAGAAATATGATTTTTCCCATAGTCATCCTGCATTTCCCCAAATCTTAGCCATCACTGCAGTTCCAACATATATTGAGGGCACAGGATTAGGTAGCTTGCCCTAAATATATATATTTAAATAGTTGGATTTTTTAAAATTCTTCGAAGTATTTTTTAAAGGAAACTAACTGAAAACTGATATTATTGCAAAACAAGTCACATTTTGCCTGTCTCTGTTTATCTGGGAATACTGTATCTGTATATATGTGTTATATCTGTTCCTGAACATTCTTTATTTTTTCTTTTTAAAAATCAACAGCTTGTATTTTTCCATCTCATCAATATTTCAGATAAATCTAAAAATAATCAGCGCAGCAAATATTAAATCTTCTAAAGGCTCACACTAAATTAAGTAAAGCACTGTTTATGTGCAGTTAAGACTCCTAACTGAAGGAAGAAATTTCCTCCACACAATAGAGATTAAATACACATTGTGCATACTGTGTTCTTTTGCTCAGTCCTCGGCATTCTGAATAAGAATTCTGCTAGTTTTTATCTTGAGCATCTTTTTCTCAACGATTTTCATGCCTGCTTTTACCTATCCAAGTGGCAGTGACACCAGCTTTCACTGAAGCCTTATTACCCTTAAAAGAGCAATTTGGTTGGTTGCACAGCTATTAGGATCAGACAGCGAGGCTTAAAGCTGTCAGTGCAACTGCTTCTCATCTGTTCT
>JANHZU010004472.1:15190-31494 GCA_032468055.1 Acrochordus granulatus
TCCCCCCTCCCTCTCTCCCTCCCTGGCAGGTGTATCTACTATGTCAAAAGAATCAATGGAACAAAGAAACCCATTTTAACCTATTTCATAAAAGATGGCTAACATATACACAGTCAATTTCCAAGAGTCTTTATGTTGCAAAGTCTTTTTTCTTTTCATAAATCTGTTTAATGGTACTGTGATACTAGTTTTATTGGTTATGAATTGCTGGTAGGAGATTAACAATTTGCTACCATAATATAAATTTATTTATTTATTAAATGTATATGGCTGCCCATCTCACAGAAAGTGACTTTGCATGGTGTACAACAATCCAATAAAAATATAAATAATTATTAAGAAATAATTTTATAGTTAAAAGCTATAAAAGCAGAACTCAACAAAAAAGAAAACAATAAGACAGAAAGATATCAATAATGCCAACAAATCTATCAAAACTACATAAAATTCCATATTAAAACATTTAATAAAAGTAAAAAATACCATTAGTCTCAAGAAGCTCAAGAGAACCCTAGACACTTAAGTTCTTAAACTAAAGAGTCTCTTGATGAAGGTGAAAGAGGAGAGTGCAAAAGCTGGCTTGAAATTAAAAATTTGAAATTAAAAAAAAAAGAAAATCATGGTATCTGGTCCTATCTCTTCCTGGCAAACAGAAGGGGAACAAATGGAGGCAGTGATAGCTTTTATTTTCTTGGGCTCCAAAATCACTGCCGACAGTGACTGCAGCTATGAAATTAAAATTAAATTGGGAGGAAAGCTATGGCAAATCAAGACAGCATATTAAAAAGCAGAGACATCACGTTGCCAACAAATGTCTGTACAGTCAAAATTATGGTTTCTCAGTAGATGTACAGTGTATGGCTGTGAGAGTTGGACCATAAGGAAGGCTAAACTCTGAAGAATTGATCCCTTTGAATTGTGCTGTTGGAGAAGACTCTTGAGGGTCTCTTGTACTTCAAGAAGATCAAACCAGTCAATTCTAAAGGAAATCAACCTTGACTGTTCATTGGAAGTACAGATATTGAAGCTGAAGCTCAGATACCTAATGCAAAGAGAGGACTCATTGGAAAAGACCTTGATGCTGGGAAAGATTGAAGGCAAGAGGAGAAGGGGATAGCAGATGATGAGATGGTTAGATAGTATCACTGGCACAATGATCATGGGTTTGAACAGGCTTCAGGAGGCAGTGGAAGACATGGAGGCCTGACATGCTGCAGTCCATAGGGTCTCGAAGAGTTGGACATGACTTAGCGACTGAACAATAACAAAAAAAAGATCAAAACAAAAATGATAGCCAAGAGTTCCACTAAAGCCAAATATTCTTCAGAACAGAGTAGTGTAGATATACTTGTGAAAATAGAAGGTTGGGAGCCAAAGAAACCTTATGGAGTGTGGCACAATAGGCACAATCCTCTTAACTCATGTGGACTGGGAATCATATGCAACTTCTCCAGAGAGGAGCATAGGCAAGTAAATTTGAATTATAGGAGACAATCCTGAATGTATACAGAAACAATGCCATATTGGGCTTCAGCAGTATAAACCAGAAGTTATAAATTAACTCAGAAATCAGTTCTCATTGAATGATGAATGAATGAGAGAACAAGTAATCCACGAAAAAACATCTTCTTTCACTGCACTTGTAAAACCCCCAAAGTGCATAAGACTATTTGTGTTTTTGTTTTCTGTTGAGAATGCTCCATATCTGCAAAATATTGTAGCTATTACTTTATATTGATCTAAAAGTGTAAAATTTGAAGTTATTAGCTGAAGATTAAAGTAAAACATGTGGAAAAACCTACTGGAAATGTCTTAAATATCTAATGGTCATCAGTGGGGACAGGGTTAATTAGCTTTACAATAGTTGTAAATAAATTAGATAAACATTTCTGTCTGAGGAATATTGCATAATGTTCTCTAGGGACTTTTATATATATCTACCATTCTTGCA
This sequence comes from Acrochordus granulatus, assembly GCA_032468055.1. Taxonomy (NCBI): domain Eukaryota; kingdom Metazoa; phylum Chordata; class Lepidosauria; order Squamata; family Acrochordidae; genus Acrochordus; species Acrochordus granulatus. The sequence continues at coordinate 17,142 of JANHZU010004472.1, forward strand.
TGCATACACAAAGGAGAATTAATTTATTTTTAATAAAAAAGAGTAATAACAGATAGTGGCAGCTAAGGATAAACAGAAATCCCAATAGAACAGCAAATGGATATGCATCCATTCTGAACAGATCTGGAATGCTGAGACAAATTGGATCTTTTTTTAAAAAAATAGGGTGATGCAGAAGTCCTGCAAATCATTTAAAAGAAAATATATGGCTTCACTTTGTAAGCAGTTCAGATTTCAGCAGAACTCAATGATACTCTGTGGGTATATGTGTGTGTTTATGCATGTATGTGTGCATGTGTGTATGTGCATGTGCAAGAATTTATGTGTAATTCCTATTAGTTATTTCTAAAAAGCAAAAATTAAAAGAAAGCTGGAAAGTAAGAGGTTAGTGTGTTGGACTATGGTGGAGAATTATAGTCTTGTGGCAAACAAATATTTCAAAATTGTCCTAATTTTTCAGAGCTTTAACTGTGTGAGGATATAAGTAGGATGTAGAAGGAACAGAAAATGTGCCTGTATTTTGTGACTTTGTTTCTATAAGAGTCAGAACTAATTGGGAAATAATTATATTCCTCATTTAGTGGATGACTGTTTTTGCCATTAATTGCCAAAACAGATTTGTGGAATAGTTCCCAAATGCAAGCTCACCAGCAGTTTATCTCTTGCTGGTTTAGGAACAGCATGGAGTCACCTTCCCAATAAGTATGAAAACTGCCAGCATATGCTGTTGCTTGGTTTGATTTGAATGTTTTTTTGGTTCCTTGAGTTTTTGATTCTGCTGCTATTTTATCTTGTTCCATTTTAATAATTAATACTTTTGCTGCTTGTGATATTTGTCAAGTGCTTTGAATGATTCTTTTCCTTGGAGGGGAAAAAACTGGATTTATTTTTCTCAAATAAATACTTATGATGAGGCAGCCAGGAAATATAGCAGTAGGGAAGGAAGAGAAAGAATATTGCCAATATGCAAATGCATTGTTCAGTAATCAGGCTGAATCTTGCTCTGAAAGGGAAAGGACACTTCTTCAGACTGAAATAATATTGCACGATACAAGTTTTCTAGAACAAAGATTTTCATCCTTTCATTTTTTTTAATTTACACCAGTCATTGTACTAAACAAATTCAGCCCCATCAAGATAAAACAAAGGTCTATTTTTTTTGTAAGAAGAACTTTTAATTATATATGCATTCTTTTGAAATATTTATCAGTTATGATAAGATTCAAATCCATTAGATATTATAATAATATTTTTGAGAACATATAAATATAAACCATAAGATAAGAAATAATTTCATGCTGGAAAGATGTGAAAATAATTTAGCATTATGACTTAAAGGCAGTGTTTGTTTGTTTGTTTTTTTGTCAAGATCTAAGTCAAAAGAAAATCAGATCACTGTTTACAATGAAGTAAGTTACGTGAAGAGTCAAGGCAGACTGGGTTATCTGAAGGATTACCTCTCCAGTTACATCACCCACCCCACTAGATCAGGCAACACAAGTATGTTGTGGGTACGGTCGGATTGGGATCTTCATTTGCTGGGCCCTAAGAGTAGGTCTTCTACTGCTACTACACCTGCCTTATGGAACATTCTTATTCCCAAAAATTAGATTAGCTCCATCCCTTTTAATCTTCTGAAAAGCCCTCACATCTTAGCTAGGTTGTCAAGCCTGGGGTTCCCAAATAATTGGAAACTTATTCAGATGGCTCCATTGTTAAGGCAGCAACTTTTATTCTCCCTGTACTATGGTTCATATTTTTCACTTTTATGATATTATTAAGGGATTTTTATACTGTACATTTTTCTTTTTTATTTATTGTTTTTATTTGTTGTTTGCTGTCCACTGTCACCTTTGATGAGATGGATGGCTATATACTGTTACTATACTCCAACTAAACTACTATGTTAATAATAATAAGGCTTGAGGCTAGAAACTGGGAGACTATGACTTGTAAACCCATCCTGGGTACAAAGCCAGCTGGGTGGCCTTAGGCCAGTCACCGTCTCTCAATCCTAGGAAGGAGGCAATGACAAACCACTTCTGAAAAACCTTTCCAAGAAAATTGTGGGGATTTGCCCAGGCAGTCTCTAAGAATTGGTAATGATAAAATGGAAGAAAAAACTCAGTGTGAAGTTTTTGTCATTGTCAAAAGAAAAGAAAATATCTCCTTGTGCTGCAGCAACATAGGATAAGCATGTGAATTTCTTTTTTGAGTTACAGTGATAAACATCTATCTCTGAACTGACAAAAACTCTACTAACATGAAATGTGCTGATTCTTTTGCCAGCCCCTATTCTGCATCTATCCCTTTTGTTTCCAGCCACTGCCAGTAACCTGCCCAACTTAATTAGAGACAAAGGCTAACAGATGTTATGAATTTGGATGGGGTTAAGTATGGAGGAAGATACTACTCTAACAATTTATGCTAAATATAGGTTATATTTTAGGATAATTAAAGTCTGTTTTTCATATCTCAAAAACCTGTCTTATTCAAAGTGCTGAAATGAAGGTGTTATTGGAGTTTGGGACAAGGGTACAGCATGTTGGTAAAAATACATTACTTGTGCTTATGGATTGAGGGAGAGCAAATTTGGTCATCTAGATTTCTCATCAGTCATGCTTCCATAGACCAACATTTCAGGGATCCTTCTCCTTCCTAAATGATGAGTTCCAGTTGATGTTGATGGGGAAAAAGAGATATTCCTGGAAATTTTGACTTTGTGAAGTATCTTAGTATCTCTATACTCTTCATTTTTTTAAACAATTGTATGAAACTACTGTAGATCATCCATTGGTTCAGTGTCAGGTATCATCAGTATCAGCTACATAATTCAAGCCTGGGCCAAATTAGCAATGCAATATGCTTAGAGGTTGTCAAGGATTGCATGGGAAGGAACACACTCAGACTGAATCCTTCCAAATTAGGGTAGTGTCATCATTGATTCTGAACATAACCAAATTCCTCATTCAGGAAGACTCTTCCAATTTGTGGGTCTTTCTGGATTCAAAGCTCCTGCTCAGTGAGCAATTAGCAGCTGTGGCCAGGAAGGCTTACCTACAGTTACTACTTACACAACCATTCTGATCATTCTCTGATCAGAAAAGCCACTTACAGTCACTAATGCTTTAGTAACATCCTGTTTGGATTATTGTAATGCGATCTACATAAGGCTGTTCTTTAAAAATTTAAAGAGAAACTACAGCTGCTACACTTGATGGGCTAGGCAGTGGTGGGTATAGCCTAATATATCTGGATGACCTATTGCTTCAACAGTTGTTTTGTCTGACAATATAATCCAGATACAATATGTTTCAAAGTGCTAGGTTATCACTCTAAGGCTCTATATGGATTTGGTTATCTTTTGATCTCTTTTGATCAGGTTCACAATGATAAGCTCTCTCCATATGATCTGATGAGGACTTAGAAGTTGACATTTTCAGTTACTACTCTCGTACTCTGGAATTCCCTCCCAATGGAGATCAGGTGTGCTTCTTTCTTTCTGAAAATTCAGGAGAACAGTTAAGGTCTCATCTAATGCAAGAGGAGAATATGTTGTGATTGAAGAATAGAATTTAGCAAATACATGATTTGGATATTTTCTTTCTTGATAATGTTGATGTTTGGTCTAATATAGATTCATTTATTTATTATTTTTGAGGGGTTCCTTTTCACTTTGTGATGTTTTTATTAGTCTCCCATAACCATTAGGAAAAATAAATAATTAAGTAAATAAAGGTACTCTTAAAGTAAGATGTCTCTTGGAAGTATAATTTTGGTTAGGTAGAAGTGAATTGTACCTTGGTTTCAATCTAAAGAAAATCTCTGTATGCCTTAACAACTATGTACCACTGTACTGCACTAATAGCCAGCAGCAGCTTTATATACATGCTCATTTATGAAGCAATTTATCAAGCACATATAAATATACTCCAAAAGGAGTAGAAAGGCATCTTCTCACACAATATCAGGAAAGCCCCAGCCCACTATACTGTACACTACAATCAATAAATCAGTCTACTACAGCATACTCAATTGAACATTAGTTTCTATATCCTTTTTCTCTACTCTTTTTCCCCATTTCAGATTCACAGATTTGGTGACACAAGTTGTGTCCTAATAATAGTACACATGACCCAAATTCAGAATCAGCGCTCTAAGGTTTTTATAAAGAAGTAAACATTTATATGTTGCACAAAGTGCTAGTGCAATAATCTGTAAGCAACAGATTGTCCACAAAACTACAGCAGAAATCTTTCTTGAAGTCCTCCCAACTAAGTGTCCACAATTATTTTATAACTCCATGATCTTGAATGCATCTCATGTTTCAAGTTTCTTTTCTAGGATTGTCTTATGATGTGTTGTATTTTCAAACATGTTACCTATCTATGTTGTACAGTTGTGCAGTTGTGTTTGATTCTTCATGACCCCATGGACTGCAACATGCCAGGCCTTCCTATCCTGCACTTCCTCCCAGAGTCCACCCAAACGCATGTCCATCACACCAATGATGCTACCTCATCTTCTGTTATCTGCTTCTCCTTTTGCTGTCAATCTTTCCCTGCATCACAGTCTTTTCTAATGAATCCTCTCTTCTTATTATGTGGCCAGTTACCTACCTATAGGACAGAATAAATACATTTTAATAATCTCTCAAATTGTATGATACAATTGTATAATACAAAATATCAATTTGTATTCAAACACTATAAAAGATTGTGAAGGACATATGATTATTTAGAAGCTGATACAATATAATTGCTTGTACCTAAGACATAGAATGTTTGCTGGATTGTATGCCACTTGAACTTGTATGCCACTTATCGTGAAGGTTTTGGGCAAGGAAAACATTTAAACAGAATGCATGCAAATAAAATCTAACAGATAAAGAAGGCATGAGTATCTTAAAACTAAACTTCAAAGCTATCCTATGGGAGGGATCCACCCATCCCCTTCACAAACAACATATATTTCTTTTTCCAAATGTGTATTTTAAGATGCTATGTTTACCAGAGCTGCTTACTTTCATTGACCTTGCAGGCTTGTCATTATAGATAACACTATAACCGGTAGTTCTCTCAACTTATTGAAAAGTTTCACAGTGGATAGAAGAGATTAGAAAGTTGCTAATTTTAACTCATGAATCGGTCAAGATCATCTGATAAAGATAATGACAAACTGTACTGACTTCAAGTAATTGATTAAAAATACTCTCTATTTTTTAGCACTACCTTCAGAATTTAAACAGTATGGCATTATATGTCTCAGAAAATTATCTTCAAACTATAATAGAAAATAAAGAATATTCTCCAGCTGAAAATGCTTGGAGAGTAGAATATATGGATGGATGCAAACTAAGTAAGGAAATTCACTTTCATGTCTACCACATAGAATGCTAATCATAAATATATTTTTGAGTATAGGTAGTATTTGACTTATGACCACAATTGAGCCCACAATTTGGATCATAACTTACTGCTTCATTAAGTGAGGTACCCTTGTTACCATATTGCTTGATGACTGCATACCCAGCTCCCCCACTGCAATCATTAATGACCATAAGAGAATGCCTTAGAGGGTAGGGGAAGCCCTGGCATTCACCAATGTATGGACATCTGCTATGGACTGGGAGGCCTTGGCCACCTAGGTCCACCAGTGTGCAGGCCTTCCTCCCACCCCCAAATCCTAAAAAGTTTGGGGCTTCTCCTTTTCCCATCACTCTCCCAGAAGCCTTGGGCCTTCCCACAATAAAACTACATTTTCCTTTCTGTGCAGCTGCTGACAAGCGTGCTCAGCCAATGCAAGCCACAGTTACTATAGTTTTGAAGGTAGAGCCTGACAACATTGTGATGGTTGCTGCTTATCTCACAATGTTCCATAAGATAGAAAGAGCCTTAGAGTGGTGGGGAAGGGGGAAGGCACAAGTCTTATTGAAGTGGAGGAGTGGGGGAAGCCAGGTTTCCATGTACCAGGGGGTTTAGCTGGCCAAAACCTCCCAGCCCTTGGTGGTGAGGACTTGCAGTGGTCCCACAATTGTAAGGGCAGGCACACTATGAAACACCCAAATTTTTATCACAAGATACCACATGTACAACAGATAGTACTTTAGGAAGGGTTGTATATCCCTTCATTCAGCATTGTCATAATTTCAAATGGACATTGAACAAACAACTGAGGACTATTTGTAGCGAGCATTGCAGATTACTAGTTTGAGACTAAAGTCTGAGGCCCTTATAAGGGCATAAATTCTAAGTTGAAATAAACTTGCAGTTGCTTCAGAATTTAATTGTTTGCTATAATAGGCATTTTTCTCCCCATTTCATTTCCTAGGTAACTGGCTATTTTAAATTTTTAGGCTAGCTTTGTTCTTCTCCACTGATTTACTTTTTCACCACTGATTATATAACTGTATAGGATTGTTGTCTTGAGTCCTAATTTATTGTCTGTTCTTTATTCCAATATCTTAACTCTCTTAATATATCTTTTTTTAATTTGGACACAGAATTATTGGCATGGTATTTTAAGAGGGTCAGCAACCAAATCTCTTTTATCTATTATCTCATCTTCTAGTAGATTTCAATAGATTCCCTTTTTGCATTTTGTTTGCTTTTTTTGTTTACATTGTAATTTGGGAAGAAAGAAAATAGAATCTGAAAATCTTCATTGGGATGAAAAATAAATGTGGGAAGATATCTTTAGAACAGTTGTAAAATATTGTCAGTGCGAGAAAATCAGCAGGCAAAAGTAAAATTCTTTAATTAAAATGGCAGATAAGACAAACACTTTTTAAATGCAAGTGCCATTAATTGTTTGATGAAATACTTAATATGCATATCGAACTGTTCAGGAAAGATAATGCAAGTATTTCAGTTTCCTAGTTTTTACTATTTATTAATTGTTCAAATTCCAGTTATTGTGGTTGTTAAATACAGGTACTATAATTTTTACTCTCTTAACATTTCAAAAATGATTTGAGAGTGTTAAAAAATTGCAAAAAAATGCAACATTTTCTCAGAAAAGCAATTGGACTTTTATCAGTGGATGTAATAAAAAAACATTTCGTCTCTTATCCAAGAGACTTTCTCAGTCCCATGTGGAAATGGAAGAGGTGGCAAGAATATTTACATTTCTCAAAAGGCAGGATACAGAACACAGATCAGAACAAGTTCTCCAATAATAAGCTAAACAGAGTGACAATGCTGTGCAATAAAATTTTAGAAATCAGTTTTTCCCTTAAGGGTCAACACAATAACTCATCAGAGGAGGCTCAAAGGTGTTTATGCAGATGAGTTAAGGTTGCATTGTAAACAGGAGTTTTTTGTTTACAATGTAGCCTTCCTTTTTTTTTTAATGGCAACTCATCCATTACTGGCAACACAGCAGGTACATTGGATGGTACACTAAGTGAGCATGAAGTAGTATAGCTCTCCATTGCCTCAGAGTGGAGGGTTTGCCTTAACAAGGCTCTCTCTCTGTGTGTTTGTAAAAGTTTCCCCTGCCAGTCATGGCCATCTCTAGGGGGTGGTGCTCATCTCCATTTCATAGTTGAAGAGCCAGCATTTATCCAAATGTGCTTCTGTGATCATGCGGCTGGCATGACTATACACTGTGATGCACAGATGGTGTTACCTTCCCACCACAGTGGTAGCTATTTATCTACTTGCATTTTTACTTGCTTTTGAACTGCCAGGTTGGCAGGAGCTAGGCAGACAATGGAGTTCACACTGTTTCATGGCAGCTCTTAAGTCTTGAACTTGAGCTACCAAACTTCCAGCTGACAAGACCAGCATCTTAACTGCTTGCATCTAAATAAATTTGATAAAGCTTTTAAAATTGGAAGGAAAAAAATAACCCATGTAAAAAATATACTTTTGTGTGATTTTCAAAATGCAAAGGGTGGAGCCTAGTAGCTTTCTATTTACAAATATTTCAACTGTATGACAAAGTACAAATTTTAAGGCAACATTCTGAATTATTTTAATTATTCTTAATATTGAAGAATAGATGGAGATATGTACAGTGCTAGGTCAGTGCTAAGTGAGAAGTTAAAACATCTTGCCTAGTTCAAGATTTGGAGCTCAGGTAGCAATTTATGATTGAATGAAGTTCCTGCTTTTAAAATAATAGAAAAACAAAAGGCACAAAACACAGAAATTTATTTATTTATTATTTATTACATTTATATGCTGACAATCTCAAAACGACTCTTGGCAGCTTATACATTATAAAATACATAATTGGGCAGCTATATAAATTTATTTAATAAATATGTTTTCTCCTTATAAACTTTCAAGTTAAGTTTTTAGCCCTAGTGATAAAATACCATCGTCCACTTTACCTGAGAAGGGCAATTTAGTCTTAAATATAGAGCAATCTGAGAACAAGAGGAAACTCCAGAAGATTTGATTGTTGCTAGCTCTATAATAATTATCTCATTCTTTTTAACATAGGACCAGTTCTGATATTCCCAAGTAATTTCTATATATAAGTATATAAGCAGTTTGTTAATATACATACTGTAGTAGAGGAGGAAACAGAAAAGGGAATATTTTAACCAAGTTACAAAGGCTCTTAGAATGGAATGAGAAGAACCTGTCTTGCAAGGAAACTATAAGGCTTTAAGTTAGCTATCAATACCTACTTAATCCCATCTAAACGTGCTTATAGAGTCATTAAATAAAGAAGATGCATCCTAAAACAGTTTCAAAATAAAGATAGGATTATACCATGAAGGTAGAAAGACAGCTGTTGTGCAGCATTATGAAATCAAATTAAGGTGGGATATCCTGTTTTAGAGATGCCAAATCCATTAAGAATTATATATACAAAGGGAAATAGAATATTGATCCAAAGTCTAAAATTAATATTATGAATCAAAAAGCTTATGTCCTTAGAATATTAAACAATCTGATATATTTTCTCTATATGGTCCTTTAATGTGTGTTGAATGCATTGATTCACTTTTACAATTAGCTCTGAATTGTTTCCATTGAAAATGCCTATATATGCTGTAAACATTGCCTATAATTCATAGACACACACATGCATACATAAATACGTTTGTTGATACCATATGATACTTGCATATTTGCAATATATTTTCTTTGTTTTTTCCCAAACTAGAAATGAACATAAAAATTAAAATAAATATTATTTACTCCTTCCTATAGACACTGATAAATATAGTATAAATCTCTTAATCAAACAATATAGATATATTTTTAAAATGTTAACATTGTCCAACTCAGAGATATATAAATATACATTTATTCAATATATTAATGGTGTACTAATTCTATTGATTCATACAGGAATGAAATTTGAAAAAGTACAACTTTCCTATATCATATTTTTCCAGAAATATATTCAGAAAGCAATTTTAACTGATTCTGGCTCTTTACTACTTGTTTCTCTGACATACTGTACCTTCCTTAGTTCTATTCATTTAAAACATTTGCTGTCTTGCCCATATAACCTTCATGATTTAGTTACAAAAGAAAAAAAATGATCCTAATATTTAGAGAAACAGTTAGAGTGTTTGAATGTCAGGAAAATATAAAGCAGGGAGAAAAACACAATGAATACCTCTTTCCAATCTTCAAGCATTCGTGTAGATGGGGAGCTATACTTTCATTTAGTTGAATACAACTACAGATGACAATTCCATCCTTAAGATGATAGGTTATAATTTAAAGATCATGGGCAGCTGTTATCCATTCAAATGCCAGTTTGATGAGTCCTTCTACCAGTATTTTCACATTGGCATACAGTTGTGGTCTCAAGGCAGTTGTGCTGCTCTCAAGGATTTATCTCTGCCTAGATAAAGAATTAAGAGCTTGGCTTGCCGGCTGGAAGGTTGGCGGCCTGGGATCACAACCCAACATTGCCACGCAGCAGGGCGAGTGCCTGCTGTTCCACCCCAGCTCCCCCCCACCTAGTGGCTTGAAAGCGCGTGAGCGTGAGTAGATAGACAGGTACCGTCCCTTCAGCAGGAAGGTAACAGTGTCTGTGAACCTTAGGCGTCCAGTCATGCCGGCCACATGACCACGGAGCCATCCTAGGACAAACACTGGCTCTTCGGTTTAGAAATGGGGATGAGCATCACACCCTAGAGTCGGTCACGACTGGCAGGGTCTCCTTTATCTTTACCTTTAATCCCCAAAAGTTCTGTTTGCACACTTATGTCAATATAATATGGCAGACTTTACAGTCCCTGAGTCCATAAAAATATAAGAACATACTTTGATTACCTATGCATATGACCTGTGAAGAAATAAAGATGGAGAAGGAGAACAAAAGAAATAGAAACAGAGACTTTCTTGCTTTTTGAAATCAATTTGTTATATTAAACTTACCAGCTGCAGTGGTACATGTAGCATGCTGTAATATTGCAGTATGTAACCATATGTCAAAATAAAACCATGAATTGGAGGCATTCACACAACATAATGCCATTGGCAGACATATACAACTCACATGTGAAGATGTAAATGGTAATGTTTTGGCTTTTCTGGACTGTCCCGAACACATCAAAGAAGACAGGACTCTAGATATTAGATTGTAAGAAACCTACACACAAATCAGTATTTATCCTTTGATTCCCACTACCCTTTGGAACATAAATTGGGAGTGATCAGGACCTTAAAAAGTAATGCTGACACTTTACCTTCAAGTAGGGAAAGTTTCATCAAGGAAAATGTGCAAATCACAAGAACTCTTAGCAATTGTGGCTATCCAAATCGATCCTTTATCAAAGCCTCTAAAAGATATAACCTTTAGATGAAACAGTGTAACCATTCCATATGTTGTTGGAGTATCAGAGAAACTTAGAAGAATGTTCAATAAACATAATATTAGGTTCAATTCAAACCAATGAATACACTTAAACAAAAATTGGTACATCCCAAAGACAAGACTCTCAAACATAGACAGATGTCATTTATGCCATTCAATATAATGTTGTTCAGAATTTGGGGAAACAAAAGAAAATTATATAAGAGATTCAGTCAACACAGTTTTTCAGAAACATTGGCTATACATCTTCATCTTAGAGAGAACACCCCACCCAAGATTGCAGATTTCAAATTCTTGATAGAGATGCCAAGTGGCTTTTGAGAGAAAGAAAGCATATAAATTAAGAGTTCAACTCCTTCAGTTAACAAGGGAGGAGGGACAAGATATCAACTGTACCCTGTTTACAACCCCACTTTGGTAGGTATGCAGAATGGACTTCTGGCTGGAGCAGAGGTGATTAAACTGAAACCTTGAGACTTCTCTCTTTATTGACAATCTTCTGTTTTTTCAGCTTGTTACATGAGAATCAAAGTATTGGGTTTCATAGTTTCCTGCCCCCCTTTTGAGAAATGTGTTCATATATTCCATATCATTTTTTCTTTTTATATGAGTCTGAAAAAGACTTCTGGATTGGAGTTGAAAAGTTTCTCTGTAACATCTAAAAATAAAAGTCCAGTTGCCTTTTTAAAAATTGGTATGCAACTTGTGTTGCAGTTTTGCTACACGACATGACCTGGATTAATGAGAATATACATAGACAACCACATGTTTTGTTTGTTTGAGGATTGTTGTTATTACTTTAGGTAATGCAGAATTTGTTGTTAAGCACAGATTAAAGCACACTTTAAAAGTAGTCAGAATAGGGGGTCTGTATTAACATGTTCAAAACAGTTTTCTCCTTAATTGGAACTGCATACAATCTGCTCTTTATCACTCTAGAGAATGACCTCACGTTCTGCCACTTGATTAGAGTATATTATGTGGTTGTAAGCACAATATGCCAAGATGCCTGTCATATAGCATCAGTAGTCATGTTATTGTGCATTACAATAATTCTGTCATTATGCAGAGAAAGTGATTATGCAGAGTGACAAGAAAGCTACGTGAAGGTAGCACTAACGATAGTATTTCAAGTAACGATTAAATGGTGCTCTATTTTTGAAACCAAATTGGTGGAGATGAAGCATGAATGTCATGAATGTCATACTGAATGTCACACATAACTGTATCTGCTGTGTGATATTATAAGAACTATTTTCAGAAATGATGCTTTTCTAGAGTTGAATATTATATATGTAGTTGTGTCTGTTTTTCTACCAGGTCAGTGATGCTAAAATGGCTCTAAAGCAATATCCCTCATTCTCTATTAAAGCTCAAAAACTAGTGCTCAAATGTGCATTTTGAACTCGGTGCAATAAAAGTTTTAAGAGATAAGAAGCTTTTTTCTATTTCAGGCTTGCCATTAGTTTGAATAATGCATAAACAAGGCAAAAGATGTGAAAAAAAACTGCTAAGATCACCAGTATAGTTTCAATTAAATTATACATCATTATCACAGCTACCAAGACTCAGATTTCACAAACTTTCTGTTTAGCTTTCTTGTCTAATTTTTTTTATTTTTTTATTTCAAACCAACCAACAACTCTAATAACTCGCTTAGCAAAAGGGAGAAAATTAAAATGAAAAAATACTGGTTTCAGAAACCTGCAGAACTCAGTGTGGTTCATCATTATTGTATTTGCTATGTCAACAGTCAAGCAATAAGGCAAAAACTTCCAATGCTATTGCATCAAAATAAAACCTAAGGGAGAAATCAAACCTTACTGTGTCATGACATATTTCATTCTTAATGAAATAAAGAACTACATGTTGTCTCAGTTATTGAAGCAATGTGTTGTATCAGACAAGTGAGTCTTTGTTAAGCTACACATTTTTCTTAATGTACATTTTCAAACTGCTTTTCTATAATTTAGAAATAGTTTTTTTTTAATGTTTATGTTAACAAAATTAGCAAGAGTTAATCCACATAGCAATTTTGCTCAACCTCTGTCATGTTTATGTTGCTGCCAGATGAATTGCTTGTCACAAGTGAAAATTCCCTGGCCCGGCCTGCATTTCAATTCCTGCTCAGGGTCTACGAGAGATCTTCAGGGTCTACGAGTAATAATGTTATAAAAACTACCTGCAGATTTAATACAACTCATGAGTCTGAGATAATGTATACAGTACTGAGTTATGTGGATCAGTGTCTTACTCAGGATGATCTAGCAAATGTTGCTGTTTATGTCCTGCTTTGAGTTGAAATTAGTACATTACTTACCAATATTAATATATATTATGCTTATATGCTCAAGTTGAGGAATATAGAAGAGTCCATTACTTTAATCAGTCTTATTCTATTATTTCATTTTCATGTTTATAGATTATTCTATTCACTACAGAATTTATTTATATATTTTATATCTGAATACTTCAATACTTATACAGTCTGAAAAAAGTAAGATCAGATACGATGTTCCTTTTAGTTTCACACATACCAACCAGCACACTACACATGAAACCCTTTCATAGGATAAAAGGTTAAGTGCACACAGTTAATTTGTTCCAAAAATAATAATAAAGGAGTGATACCTAAAGAACTTCCTCAATATCTAGAAATATTGAATTTAGCAAACATGAACACCCCAATTTTACAAAAAAAATCCACCCTGCTTAGAACTGCCTATATTCTTAGACATTGGCTTAATAATGCTTGAGGTCTTGATTAGGACTTTACATTTCCACCAGTCTTAGACTGTATCTAAATGTAAATTAATCACACAAAATAATAAATGTAGGGACCATAAAAACTCTGGTCCCACCACACAGTGGGTTCTCTTCAAGCTTGCTTAAACTAGTATTTAAAGCAGTAACAAAGATTGATGGCAAAGTCTCTTTCTCTCTCTTTCTCAATTCTCCTCAACTGGCAAATTTTCCTAATTGATAAGTTTTAATCTTATCTTCTAGCAGACTTGCCACACTCTGAGCATTAGTTAGTTGGTGCCTCACAAGACGAGACTAATCCGTTCTGGAAGAACGCTTTTAGCGCAAAATGCTCTTAAAGCGAAACAAGGTTTCCCATTGAAAACAATAGAAAATTGGACGATCCATTCCATGCCCCCAACAATATTCACCAAAAATCATTTTCAATGGAATTTGATGTAGAAACGATTGTCCCTAACATCTGAAACAAGTAATACATGATATGAAGCAGAAATAGAGCAAACTAACCAGCACTTACGGATCTGCTGGCACAGAGAGTCCGCTGCTGTCACTTTAAAAGGGCTTGTTACCTCAGCTTTTCCGGGCTTCAGGGTGATTTGGAAATGTTTCTTGCCTCAGAGAAGCGACAAGGGGGAATTTCTGCTTTATTTGGAGAAAGGACAAGGACAATTTCTGCTTTATTTTGTGTGTGTGAGTGTGTGTGCGTGCTTTGAGAATAACCTGGAGAGGAGAGGAGAGGAGAGGAGAGGAGAGGAGAGGAGAGGAGAGGAGAGGAGAGGAGAGGAGAGGAGAGGAG
>JANHZU010004472.1:41329-52731 GCA_032468055.1 Acrochordus granulatus
GGGACAAGGATCTAACTGGCAAGTGGTCGCACTGACTGCATCGAGGACCCTGTCCACTTCCTCAGGAATAACAGAATTGAATTGTTCCCAGATTACTGGGCAGGACTCCTCCCTTGGCATCTCCACTGGCTCTACCTCGCAATCAGCATCCAACTAGGACCAAATCCGAGCGACTTTATCTGACAGGTGCTCCGCAAATTCTTCTGCACGGCCCTGAAGAGGACCTGCAAGTCTGTATACTGTAAATTGCATTGTATTATAAAAATAACAAAGAATTCATGTCATTGTTAACTGTGAAGCAGGATCTATTATATAAATCAGTTTTATAACTTCCCTTTATTCCTTAGGCAGTTGAAAAAGGAATATTATTTTAGTACTATCTGAAAATAGAAATATAATGAAGGCTTGTTCACAGTGGACATGAAGTCAAAGGCAGAAACAAGTTCCTTTTGAATTATATTATATTAATTATAAATTAATAATTATATAAACTCCTTATTGAGTTTAATATAATTTATCCCCAGGTAAATTAGTTTTAGATTCGGTTATACCTCTATGTATACTAATTTGGTGATCTGTTTTTATCTTGTTGCATAGAATTTGAAAAGAAAAAAATAGAAAGTTAATTAAAATGTCATAACACATAAACATAACACATACATTTTTCAGTATGAAAAATACTGAATCTCAGAAATCAGTGGAATCTTTTTAGTTTAGAATCTATTGCATATCTTCTTCAAGACTACAATATTATATTAACTGCAGTTTTCTGAAGGGTCTTCAAAGGCAATTCCAACTATTATAATAGTTCAAATATGTAATGATAAGGATATGAAACATTACTGCCAGGCCATCATCTTGCTCCAAATTAGTAAAAACTTAGGTACTAATCACAGTAAGGCAAAGGGTCTTCAAGGTTAGCCCTCCACTTGCATTCAAACAAGTGCTATAATTCTAGGAGTATTCCAAATCACAAACATGCAGACATTCTGATTCATTGTTGGAAGTACTATAGATCTAGATGGTTTCTGAACCACTCTGTATAATTCAGTCTGACTGTGTTTCATTCACTTAGTATCTTATAATCTTCAGACACCTGTTTAGAACTTCTATTTCTGTTCAGTCCAGTGTGGGCATTTTTTAGGTGCATATTGAGGATGAAACCATGATATTTTTGGGATGAAACCATGATATTTCATCCCAAAGAGATAAGTTACCTTAGTAGTTAAATTTATATGTTCAGTAAGATGGGATACAAATATAAATATGCATAATTATAAATTTTATATTATCTGTATATAAGTATGCCACTCCACTGGACCCACATCACTGATAAGGAAACATTTCTAAGAAATGAGCAAAATCATTGAAATTGCAGTAGTATGTGGGAATGACCTTGGGAGATGGGGAAAGAGCCAGAAGAATAGTTGGACAAGAGGCAGCTTATCCCATAAAAGGAATGTGGCTGGGGCAAACATCTCAGAAGGGCCTCTTCCTAGTTTCTTCCTAGTTTGTAAAGGTAAGGGAGGAGAAATTCACTTTTAGACTTGAAAGATTCTGTTAATGTAACCTTACAATAAAATAGAAGTGGTAAATCTAGTTGTACAGTAATACATGTCTCCAAGCTGAACCCTTTCAGGCAATCCAGAAAAATACTGATAGATGATACTGAAGTTTGCTAAAATATCCAAAAAATCAAGAAGGCTACACTCCTTTAGCAAAGTTCCATTGAAAGTCATGTACAAGAACAATAAATGTGGTTACTGACTCATGCATCCTGAATACTTGCATATTGTGTTTTTCTGAGTTAATGTACTGGCAGTAATTCTGGTTAATCCAGAATCCTCTATAACTGAGTACTTATCACTATCTAAATTATGTTACTGAGAAAGGGAAACTTGAAAGCTGGATGGATAGAGGAATAATTCACATAAATTTATCAGTATGCTTATAAAACTTTTTCTCACAATTGTCAGATGCACACATCTTATGATTTCCCATGTAGAATTAATAGAAATAGCCAATTTCCATTGTAAATATTGATTGTAGGAAACATATCCTACTACCAATATAATCCCAAGGAAAAATGTAGATTTATTGTTATCATCCAGTAATGATTATGCAATTTCAATAGTAAACTAGTCATGTCTATTAAGTATGTAAATGCTATAAGGGATTAGGATGTAATATCCATCCCAGCAAGCTAGCAAGCCAGCCAGCCATCTTCCCTGTTTGAATTTGAATAGTCATCTTCCATCTCTTGGCAGTGAGATAAATAAAGAGAAAGAAGAATAGATGGATGGTATAATAAGCAAGAATTCAGATATTGTTCAGTCTTGTTTTAATAAAAAAAAAAATCAGGAACTCCTGCTTCATATTTAAAGTAGATATTATAAAGTATATCATACTTCTTTCTGACCAAAGACATATAAACAAATCTTGCATCGTATTATATTTATTATTGAGTTAATAGAATGGTCTCCTTCACAGGTTGTTTAGAATCTTATCAAGCCAAAATTATATTTTATTTATTTCAAAAAGATATTGCTGCATCTCTTTTCTGGATCATTAATTCCTTATATTTGTAATATTTAAATGACATTGTATCAAGTGTGCTTTGAATATATTCTGAACTAATTTAGCTTGTTTGTCTTTGAAATAACAATTGCATAAGTAATCACTTTACTTAGAAAACAAAACCATAAAGAGAGGCATTTTTTTCCTAGTGTAGTGAAGCATTTCTATTTATTATTCACTGACTAAAATTACATTTAAAAAATAAAGAATACTTGTTTATATTTGCAGAATTTAATAGGGAACAAAATTCTCTCAAATGACACTCTAAAAAACTGAATATTAATTCAAAACTGTGTATTCTATTTTTAACCAATTTTTCTTTCTGTATGATACTTAGATGATTGTACACAGATTTTCCTGGTAGATTCTTATCCAGTAAATGACCAGATGTCAACCAATTTAATTCTATGGCTAGAATGTATGCATCAGACTTAATCCACTCTTTATTAGTATAGCTTGCATTAAAATGAAAGTCTATTCCCTCAAATTCTTGGGAAATTATTATTTTAAAATAATGTAAATGTGTAATTTCTGTTCATAAATTTCTTATGTATATAATATATTCCAGTATCTCAAATATAAACATTTCATGTAGCTTTTCTAAATACATTCAAAAGCTTTTTCATGTGCATGAAAAACCCTTTTCAATAAATGCTATGTATTTTATATGCAAATTTTGAGCCATGAAATATTTTGAGATAGAGGTTTGTTGATCCAATTAATTAAATATCTATCCATGCCATGGGAGATTTTTATTGAAATATATTATTTTGCATTAAAAGTAATTCATAATTAATTTATTTTGAATGCTTATTAGATCCCAGTCATTTATCCTAGAAACTTCTGTTGATTGCTTCCATAAATGACCATTGTACTGTATGCTGAATTCTCTCTGATTTCTTTTTGATGAGTAGCATAAAAAACATCAAGTGCATTACTTATTCTCATTCAATATTATTTGCAGAAACAGAAAATAGGCAAGCTGAGAAAGCAGAAACATACAGACACAATAGTAATTCATAGTTTGTCCTTACTTGATCACAAATTATAAAAATAAAAGTGCAAATGCACTGTAAAAACAGAATTGTAATTTTATGGATTTATTATCTAGGTGAGTGTCATCTTCAGTTTTGAGAATTATGATCTTTGGCAAAACTCCTACATAATAAATCCATATTAATTTATACAATACAGGATTATCTAATTTGGGTACACTGCTCTCTGTGTAGTATAGTATATTGTTCAGAATCACCTATGAAAATTAAACAAAAAAGCATTTCATATGGCCTGTAATTCACATGTTAAAATTATAAATGAGCTCAATATGTTGAGCAAATATATCAAGAGCAAAATATATTTTTGAAGTCTTTTTAACATCTACTTGTTGAAGATTTTTTGTGTTACTTCAGGACCTCATTCTTTTCTCTAATTACTGTACATAACAATTTGACTCCAAAAAACCATTTATTAACAGCATAATAGATACAACACTGTATCTGCAGTAAAGCATATAGATTTGTAGTAGTACTGTAAGCATAAAATGATGCAAAAAAAAACAAAGAAAAATTGGACATTTTACCAACAAATGGCAACTATCACTTAATATGATTCTGAAGAGGCAGTGCGGTTATTTACTGCAACTTCATCCTTACCTTGACAAAACTGAAAAGATTCATTAGCTAGCAAGCAGGATATTAATAAACCATGGAAAGATTATATCATGGACAATGACTGCGCATTTATTAAGAGTCATCTTTCTTTCACTCTGTCATTTAATGTGTGTGCCAAGCATACTATTTCTTAGTTTTCCAGTCTTGGGTTCATATTATTGTAGATAAAGGATAATCCAGTATCACTTTGTTTTTCTATCCATCTTATTTATAAAAGTAATAAATTATTTCATAAAGCAAGTGTATTTTTAATGTGGAAAGTTCTCAAGATGGGTACAAATAAGAACAGCTGAGAAATCTTTTACTGCAAAGCCTAGACAGTAATCTACTTTCTTTCCCTCAGTGTCATTACATATTTATGCTAAAATAGCCTGTCTTGGGGCCAATATAGATAATAAGAAACTGCATGCAAGATTTATTTTGAATGAAATTAAAGGCACTGCGGAAATGTCTTTGGTACTTGTCAGTGTTTGTCATATAATATTTTCTTGTCAATATGTGGCATATACTGGCATATTTTAGAAAATCAAAGGCAGATGTAGGGTCAATGCAGCATGAAGAAACTTGAATGAAAAGATCAAGATGTTTCACATAGATAGTTCATGAAACAGGTGATAAAATGTGCATAATCATATCTTTGTTTTAAATGCAATGGCTAGCTATAGTGGGGCATAATTTAGAACAGAACAATCTCTTTTTGTATTCAGTAGCTAGCTCTTTGTTTTAGTTCTACAGATGCTGATGTTGAATATTGGATGAAAGTTTTCTGAATTTAAAGAAAATCTTTGTACACTCCATACTATTTATTCAACAAATATTGTATTGACCTGGGCCAACATGTTAGATGTCATTAAATGCAGCTTGAAAAATGAAAGAAAAAAATGTTTTCTGTTTTTTCTTGAAAACTTAATAATTTTGTGTTCATTTTGTTAAATCGGTTAATTGCTTGTTCATACAGATTTCATATGATTTCATGTATTAATATTAAGGAATGTGTATAAAATGTGACCATTCAATTTTACCATTGTACTATTTGCCTGAATTTGTGCTCTGAGATGTCGTCTCATCTCTATTTTTGAATTAAACCATCATAAAAGAAATTTAATAGTTAAGACCTATCTGGAAACATCAGGGTGGCATTTCACTTCACATTAGAGACTGATTTACATTTATAAGATACTCTTTTTTTTTTCTTCAGTAACTATGGACTGAAGGATTAAATCTATGTCTATTTTGAAACAAATGACACTAATGTACTTTGTGGTTGAAAATGACATTGGAAATATGTATTTTAATTAAAAAATGTATTTAAGGAATTATAAAATAGGAATGTATTTAAGATTAAATGCATATTTAGATAAAATTTAAACTTACTGAGTGAACAACACATACAAATACTTATGTGATCAATCTGTAGCTCCCTAGTTAAAACCACCCAAGTGAAATTGATACTGTTGAGTGTGCTGATACTTTAGTTTGTGAAATTGCAGGATTGACTGTTTTGAAATTTCACTAGCTCAAGTACTAGCACACTTAATATTTCTTTGGATAATCCCATGTTAAGGAATTCACAGCATGAATGGTGGCAACAAGTACTCATGTTCCCAGAGACTAGGATTAATATGCCTTGAAATTATGTCTTTATTGTATTGCAGTACTGGTAGCTATAATAGGCAATAGGTGGCTTTTGAATAAGCAGGAATGGTTGTTGAGAATTTAGGCCTGCTGAGTTTTCACACTTTTTGCCTATCATTACAACACTGCTTTCTATTAATAGGAGCTTTAGATTTCCTCTTTTTTTAATTTCATAGAATCTATTGATAATAGATGTCTTAATATTTTGCTCTTTCCTGCAGTTCAAATTAAATCTTCCATGTTATACTGTCTATTGTTTTCCATGAAGAAAATCCTTAAGTATTTCCTACTTTTCTGAATTCATCTGGATGGAAAATAGAGTTATATCAACTGCTCTAATTTGATACCTCCCTTCACAAAGTTCCTGATTATCAGGCTAATCAAAACTTGAACTTGCATAACATTTGGCAAATTCATCCTTCCCAATGAAATGAAGCTTCCTTAAGAATGGGAACTATGAGTTGTTATGGAATCAGTCCTTCCATAGGACTGATAACTGGTCTTCCATAGCCTCCTTTACCATCAGGTCTCCTTCCTGCTTTACTGAGGACAATGGTGAAATATTGAAGTGGCTGATTGGGCTTACTGTGTGTGGAAGAGGAAACAAAAATAAAACAGGATACCTGTAGATTAGTTGCAGTTTACCAGATGACAACATCAAATTATCCTTTCTGATAAATAAAATATTTTATCTAATTCTCCTACACTGAAAGTCCTGAAAGCAAAATTATTCCTCTGGATCAATCAATATGAGAAATAGTATATCAGAGGATTTCAAAGTGGCAGGAAGCTGAAGAAGAAAGAAAGTAAAATGACTGGAGCTAAACAGAAAAAATACCAATAAACCAATAAACCTGGCAGCTGTGTAAAAGTGAATACATGGTAGAGAGCTGGATATAATCACCCATAATGACAGGGGACCTTCTTTGTCATGGCAGTCATCAGAATATTCATAGAAGACTTTGGCACAATCTTGCTGGTCCTGAAGGAGGCACTCAATTGCCTGAAACTTGAAGGAAGAGAGTGTCCTCAGAGATGGGTAAACTAGTTGGAAACAAAATGAAGATGGTCTCTGTGGATGGCTTCAATAGCCATTATGTGCAGATAGAAAAAAGTTCTTGTAACTGACTATAATTCCAGCCATTTATATTAATAAAAATTAAGGTATTATTTCAAGGTAGTATTAATTCTACCTCCCCAATTGATCTTATAGTATAAAGAACTATACAGAACTCCCCAACTGATCAATAGATAAAAGAAAGTTAAAGTTTAGTATACAGAAATTAAAACATAAAGCAATTTACTGTGAATTGAAATCTAACAGTGTGGACAATCCATGAGCCCAAACTCTAATGTTTATTACAGCAATGAAGTAAGCTCAGGCAAAGGGGTGATTATAACAGTATATGAAAGAGTATCAAACAGGCCATTTCAAGAAAACTTCAGCCACTGAAATGGCATTCAGTACCAGTGGCCAGTACTATGATAAAGCCTAGAAAACCTGTGTCTCATAGCCCCTGCTGGGAAGTAGTTGCAATAGGCCAGCAGACTTATAAGTTAAGGCTTGGCATGATGAGAGTTGTATCATGATAATGCATAGTTCATATTTATTGATCTTTATGTAGACCACCAAAAATCATAATATCAGGTGAGTAATTTTAAAAACTTCCAAGTGGCCAGTTGGCTTACTGTCATGACACCATTTTAACATCTCTGCTCTTAAGGAAAGATAATATATAGTGAAAAATTAACAAATGTCATTGACTTTAGATTAGACTCCTTTTAATTTGGAGACCTTGGTAGTTAAACAGAGCTATTTTATGACAGTAGTTTGTAGCTGGATTTGATGGATCATTTATGAGCAAATTGTCTACTCGCAGTATATCAGGCAGTGAACTGTCACCACCAGAGAGTTCAGTTTTGTAAGGGAATCCTGGACAAAATGCCCCAATTCTTTGCATAGGGTTAGCAGATAGAAGTATACCTTTCAGTGAGAGGAAGAGCAAGCAAACAGGTCTCACAAACATAGTTATACCTCTGATAGGAGGATACCAGGATATAGAAGATAGGAAAAAGAATGAAATATGGCATCTACATCTTCAGCATGTGCTTGGCCAAGGTACTTGAGCCAATTTTCTTTCTCAGAATTAATTTGATCATCATGATGCATTCCAGTGCATAAACTCATCCGATATTTCATTAGAAAGCTTTCATTAAAATTGATCTGTTAATGTTCTGTCATTTTATTTTATATCTGTACTATAACTAGCACTTGTACAGCTGTATAATCCTGTTCTGGTGGAGATGACAGATTGCATAGTCAGCTGTTTTACTGAATCCTAGAATTTGGTTTTCAAGCACATTAATGAAATTTATATATTTGTTTTAAGTTCTAAAATGCCAAGGTGGGAAGGGAGCAGATCATCAAGTGGCTGAATAGTTGTGAGCATTATCAAAATATTTATCCTATTTCTGTCTTTTGGGAACTTTTTAGGTTTAGGACATAAAAAGTTCACTTTGAGCCAAGAAGACAATATATTTAGTCAGAAGTCTATTTCATTCTTTGAGAATGGAATAATGCAATAGCCAAGGCAGTTATCTTGATTATGCGCCCCAGCATGAGACTGGGAAATTTGTATAGGCAAGATTCTTTCCCAGCTGTTGAGCTTTTTTTCACTACCTGTTTAACAAGGAGGAAGATATTTATTTGTGCTGCCACTTGTTGACATTAGCCACAGTGGGTGTAGCTAATTGATTGTCAGTATCTGGTGGGCCTTCTGAAGCTAAAGCCATTTCTTTACCTTGTGACAGGCTGCCAATTTGTTTTTTCCAAATAACAAGAAAAATATGATTGAATGTATATTTCACAAATGGTGAAATAAAGAAACATTTATAGTTTTTGAGAAAATAGAAATGGTAGTTGAAAATGTATAACTGGTCACATTTCATGCATTTTATACTTTCTTTCAGTAGAAGAGATACCTTTGATATCCTTTTCGTTTTATAGTTTCTAAAATTGGTTATACTTGTGATGAACGGAAAAGTCATTTCTTTATATATCTTTTTTCTTTTTCTTTACTATATTCTTATTTTCTGTTTCTTTTTCTGTTTTCTTATTTTTCTCTACTTTTTATATTTTTCTTTTTAATCTTTTATTTTTAGTTTGTATTTGTTTTTTTTATTGTTGCAGTTATAATTTGTTCATACAGTAGCTGCATATATGATAAAATCTGATGCAGTTACCTCACTGCATCAGGCCTTTATTCACAGACTGAGCATAATATCATCTGTCTTGCATCTGTAATTATCCTACTCTCAGAAGTGATGGAAGACTTCAGTAGGGAGAAAAAATCAACTGTATTTTCAGAAAATCATTATTTCCCAAATAATGTTTATGGTACATAGACATTCCAGCACTGTGTAAAGAATCTGTTTTCAGCCCAATAAACTTATACTAAAAGCTCAGAGCAAATTGAGAGCAGATAGAACAGGAGGATGGATTTTCAATTTTTCTTGTTCTTAGAATACTGGTGCCATGCTTTTTTCTGATATGATTTAAAGAACATCTAGCAGTCACCTAATGGAGCTAATAAGCTCTATAATGATTGAATCCACACATGGTTTGTAAAAGCCCTTTAAGCAGTAGGAAGATGGAAGAAAGAGTTCAGCTAAAAACATTGACTGATATTTAAATAAAAATATAATTTGAGATTTGCTTTCTTAAGAAATACTTAAGGATAGAAGCAGAAACATGATTTATAATAATGTTGTATAAAGGGAACAATGCAACCCTTTGTTTATTATGTGAAACAAAAGAAGCAAATCTTTCATACATGAAGTACCATATATTCAAAGCAAATGTCAAAAAGTACTTAAGTGATACTAGATGGTAAAGGTGCCATTATTCAGTGATTTACTTGCTTCTGCTACTTCATGACCTAACGGACATTATTTCACCAAGATTGTCTGTCAGTAACTGCTCCTCTGAATTCTTGTGCATTCTTGCTCATCTTATTACTGATAGCTTCTAGCCATGTTCCCTTCTGAGGCAAACTGAACTTGTTTTCAATTATTTTCATATTCATATCAAGTAACAAAAATAGCTGACCTGCCCTCCCCTGCAAAAAGTGTTAACTTTATGGTCTTCTTTTAGTGATGAACTGATCATGTTAAGAAACTGCAGAATCTTTATAGGAGATGGTAACTTATATTGGTCTCTAGAACCCATAGCCCTTGGAACCAGAATAACTTGTTGCTGTGATGCATGTATTCCCCATTTTTTAGTTACCAGCTGTTGTGATCAATGAATTAAAAAACAATGCCTGACCTGCAAGACCATACTTTATAAATAAATAAATAGTGTTGCCAATATTATGTCTGTAAAACTGGACACAATAGGCAGTGATGATGCAAAGGCCTTTCAAATGGCAGGTAAATGGAAGAAAAGTTCTTCTAAAAAAGCAGGACAAATATTTAAATAAAAATATAAATTCTATTGAAAACTCTTCTTGTTTTTTGCATTTTGAAATAAAGAGATTTAAAACTAGGCAATTGAAAAGTCCTTCTGAAATAGAGACGTGGAAGGGAAGGTGTTCTTGGTTGAAAATGGAAAGATTGTTGACCATGAGAAAGCAATTGTGAATAATAATAAAAAGTGGTTATTTTTCCAATCTTCTATTTGTCTCAGTATGAAATCTATATTAAATTTTATCATGCAAGCAGTTTCAATTTAGGCAATTATCACATACAGTCAGATCCATAACACTATTGAATGTAGGTACAAAATCATGCCCCAAATTAGCAAACATTCACAAGACATACAAATATTAATAGCCTTTTCAAAAAATAAAATTCATTTATTCCATTAGTATACTCAGGGATAGGATTTTATTTGGATAACAATCTATTGGGAATTTCAGGCTGAGTAAAGTAAGTTATTCCAAGCAGTGGGTCTTATAGAGTCATATATGTCCATGGATATAAAAATAACCTTGACTAACCTTGATTAATTAATATAGGAACTTGAATCCTTTTGTTGTTTCAGAGAAAAATAGAATTGTGCATATTAATTAAATTAAAAATCATTTTTCTTTATTACCTCCCTTGGAAAAAATATTTCTTTTTCCTGTTCTTTTCTTCATCAAGAAAATGAGATATAAGTTGGTATGGAAATAAAATTAATAATGAAGTCCTTAAAAATTTCCTTGATTGTAACTTTTTGTGAATTTTGTGAAAATATAGTAGGTTTTAGCTTTGGATAATTTATTTCCTTATATTTCTATAAACATGTTTCTCCACACTGTAAATTACATTGCCTAGAGAAAAAAAAATATTATTAATGGATAATAAGTATCATATGTGATGGTTGATATGTGATATATTTCTGAAATTCGACTACATATGTATGTGTAGATACAGATAGATTTTAATTATAAAAATATAATTAGGAAATCCCTTGATCTTGTAATGATGGATCAGGCCAAAGCATTCTGTTCCTATACTAGATACTTCACAGTCAGA
>JANHZU010004473.1:6010-21268 GCA_032468055.1 Acrochordus granulatus
CTCCAGACCAAGGAGGATTGTCTTAAAATATTTAAGAAAATTAAAAATAATAACAAGTATTGATAAACAAATGTTAGTTAGAATAGATCCATGTTTTTAGTAGCAAAAGTGGCTCACCTCTGAGCCAGGCAGTTTATACAAAATTGCTGACTCTGTTGCAGAAAGTCTAGATGGGAGGAAGGGAAGAGAAAATTCCGACACAATCTTAACTAAAATTATGATTTCCAATGTTACCTGCAAGGCCACAAATAAGATCCATGTTGTATTGAGCAAATATATCTGGTACATAGCCGATTTGTGCAGAAAATTATATATACCACAGCATCACTTTTTTAAAATCATTGACCCTTGAGGCTATCTCAAGAATTCACAGAAAACATACTGATCTAAAAAAAAGATCCAATAAGATGGGATTAGTTTATATTTCTCCCACTTACTGCAAAAGAGCTTTTTTTTATCACTCCTCACCTAATGCAAAAAGTTGAGGTAGTATTCAAATATATTGTAGCAAATATATCATTGGGAAACTTCTAAAATCTCTACTGGACTTTATCTCATTATCTAGATAGAAAAATCAGTGTCCCCTTTTATGTACATTTAGCTAGTCAGGAATCACTTAAATAGAATCCACAGAAATGGATTCCTCCAAAATGTTGTAGAAATTTTTAAAAAAATTACCTTAAAGTAAAAAACAACAACACCCTCTACTTAACAATACTTCAGTTTGTGTCTTCTCTCTCTCAAAGCCCCCCCCCCTTAATTCTCAAGCTATCCATCTTAGTTCTAGTTCTTCTCCAATGTCTGTCAGTAAATGTACAAGGAAAAAAACCCACGTTCTTAAAAGAATAATAATGGTCTTGCAGGTTTCTGAAGTCCAAATTATATTTCTCTTTCTCAAATATTCATTTAAAAAGTATAGATTGTATTTGATTGAAGAGGAGGTCTGTAATGAATGGTATTCTTGTTTGCGTACAAAAACTAGCTCCCTGTGCCATGCTCTGACAGTAATTGTGGTCTGAATGCAGACGGCACAATCACGAAGTGGGCTTAATGGCTACCCTGTGGATTGAGTGCTCCAATTTTGTTATTATCAGACTACTTTTTTAAAATGCAGAAATTAGCCAGGCCAGCAAAGAGTTAATTGAGTTCCTGTGCCAGAAAACTCTCCAAGAGTGTTAATTGAGAGGAATGCTTTGTCTTTTAGCACAGAGGAAATTTCAAAGACTCTAGATGGTGTCATGTACCCAGGAAGTGAGGATCTTTTCAAAGAGCCCTGGCAACCAGGGAGACTCCCCTCCAAAGCATGCACATAACTTCAAGGGCATCTGAAAGAAATCCAGAGCATCAGTTTATCTCCCTAACGCAGAAGGAAAACTAGGCATCAAAACACTGGAGTTGCTTTCCTCTTGATTTTTTTTCTCTGTGCCCAATCTCTTTCTACCATTAGGACAGTAAACTTCCAGCGAAAGAGATCAAGCTCAACAGTGTTAAAAAAAAGAGGGACAAGTCTCCCATTTTTATGCTTTGCCTTCGGATTGCTAGAACACGTTGCCAGTGCTTCATTTCTCCTCCTAATGTTCTACAAGATGTGGTGTGAGAACTAGCAAAAAAAATGAAATAAAACCCGTCACAATCTGGACTTCGAACAGGTGTGCACCTGGTGGAATTGCACAAAAGAGTAGACAATGCCAGCCATGAAAGGAGGCATTGTACGGTTGATGACTGTAGTCTATCCAGTTGGCATTGCCAGCGCTGGCTGGCAGCAGCTCTACAGGGTTTCAGGGAAGGATTTTTATTTTTTTTTAAATCTACCTGGGAAAATGGGGATTAAGTTTGGGAAAGAGTGAGAAAAGAAAGGTTTTCTAGGTTACAGCAGAAGTGGTTTGGGAAGGAGAAAAGTAAGAAAGGCCGACTCCACAAGGGCACAACTGTGGTTTATTTAACTACAAATTACTGAATGAAAGCTGGGCATATACAGACTTTCCAGCCACCTGATTATTTAAGATATAGACAGACAGTCTGTTAACATGTTATCCTCCAATCCTGAGATGGCAGAAAAATATAATAGCCTAAATTGCATTGCTCTGGCTGCCAAATACTATTTTTTCTCAGGAACATACTGATAATCTATCCTGATAATTTTAACATAAGACAAATTCAAGGAATGTATTTGGTGGATTTCCATGGCTTTATTTCTCCTCCCACTGAGCATCACCAGCAGAAAAAACAACTCCAAATCCCTCTTAGTGCTCAGTGAATGCAACGCAGAAATCTAGTTAAAAAGGAGCAGGGGACTGGCTAAGAGGAAGTGACAGAGGAAATAAAACTTTGGATAACAATTATGTGTCATAGTTTGTCAGCAGGAGAATGTTTGATGCTCAAAATCTACATCACTTCAGTCTGAAGACCATTTTAAATTAAGCATTACTGTAATTAAACTAGGCGTACCACTCTCAATGTGATTTCTAAGCCCATGATAATCATTCTTTCCCCCAAATGCCTTAGAGATATTGAAAAACCTCAGAAATCATATTGTTGCTTTTCGCTGGTTGATGAGACCTTACCTGTATTTACAGCAGCAATGGAGGGTCTAAGTGAGATCGCTGTTATTTTCTCTCTCGTATTTCTACTGTTTCTTCTGCCGCGCTCATGAATGGAAAAGGCTCAAGAGAGGAAAGGGGAAAGGCTAGCCATGAAGTAGATGGAGCAGGGAAGGATCTTCAAATATCTCCTCTTCCTTTGCAGGTAGGCCATTGACAATTTTACCAAAAAAAAAATTCAAAAAAATATTGGAGGGGAGACAGATAATATAAATAAAAATCAAAAGTACTATCTCCATATGTGCAAAGAATTGCAGAAACATGGATAAAAGGACCATGTAAGAAATTATATATTCAGATAAATATAAGAGCCATTCATTGGTTTTGCTTTTATTTTTATCTATAACAACGAGGGCTGCCCTGTAAAATAGCTAAGAATATATCATTTCTAGGCTTACAGACATACTCTCTATGTAAAGCAAATATTCCTTCAGATGCTTTTTCTCAAACTAGGAAACTGATTTCTCCTATAACCAATTTTTGTGTTGTGTGTGTTGGGTGGCTGTGTTGGGGGAGAGGACATGCCTGTCCACAGAGAGACAAGGGGGGGCCAAACATGAAACTTGTGTGATAGTATCATCTGGTTGCATTCTCTCAAAAAATGCCCCAACACACAGGGCCAGTTCAAGGCTTTACTGTATGGCATCTCCAGTTATTTTAGAATGATTTGGAAAGAGGAGCATTGGCACCCCCTAAGCTTTAGTGCCCGAGGCCAGTGGCTACTTGGTTTTAGCTTGAAGCTGGCCCTGCCAATGGACATACTGGCATCAGATGCTGAGATGCAGATACATAATCATGGCAGTCCTTTGCAGATGATTTTAGTGTTTGCTTGCAGGAGAGGAGAGGCCATTTGGATTGAGGATACAGCACAGAGAAGACTTCACTTCCTCCTTAACCAAAAATCTCCCTTCCTCATTTAGAACTATTGTTAGCTACAGAAGAGGAAACCCTACAGGTACATTTTCAAACAACCTCTGTGAAGATGGCTGAAAGGAAAGATTTCTCAAGACCATGTCAGTTAAGATGATTGCACCAGGCTTGACAGGGTGATCCTGGTATGAGGGCAAGCTCTGTACTAGGGCTTGGGATATACAAAGCCCCCCACACCCTTCTGGTATTTGCATCTCTCCTGATCTTCTGCAAAGGCCTGTAACATTGTACTGATAGGATTCTGTTGGCCCACAGAGAAACTGCCCTTCAAAAATTGACTTCCTCCAATGTTTTTCCTCATCAGTTCTGAAAAGTAGGTTGGGCTGAGAGAGGATGGCCCAAAGACCTTCCATGGCTGAGAGCGGGCTTGAATCTGGTTCTCTCCAGACCTCCCATTCCCCATTATTTCTTGCGACATGTGGACAAGATATGGCAGATTGATGTGCTCCAGGGAGGTGATATAGTGCCAAAAATCCTGCATGATTCATTAGTTCTAGTAGTATCCTGTGGAATCACCCCTTGTATCCAAACCTTGACTTTTACCTTACCTGCACTGCAGACCTCTTTTGGCTACTACACAGTCCAGATCACTGGTACCCATAGTCTTTTTTTTTTTTTTTTGGTAATTTGGCTCAGCAGTTGACAGGTTGCACAGCAAGCCTGCACCCTCAGGGCTGTACCAGGAGGTTAGTATAAAATGAAACTACAGAACTCAGTGTTCATGTTGCTAATATGGTTTTCTTTTTTAGACAGTGCTTGCCTTGTACTTTATAGTCTAAATATAGTGTGACACTAGGACCATTCATTTGGCATTGACTGATCCACCCATTGTTGCAATAGGTCCTCTCAAACTGAGCATTCAATGGAGAGATGCTGCCTCTCAGAAAAAAACAGTGGCGTTACATGGACATTCCTGTTGCTTATTGGAGGAGCCCTTTGAGGGAACAGAGAACATAAAGGGGACAGATGGTTGGGAATCAGCCATCACTGACCTTACAGTTGTGTGCACTGAGACTATATAAACTTCATTGCCACACCAACCCATTTTGAGGACAAAGCAAGGACTTGTTTTATGAGTAATTACACCTGAGAGCTCCATGTTATCCTGTGGATTCAAGCCATGGGATGGAAGCACAGCAAAGGAGTTTGGTGGATTTCCCCATTATAGGCTGTACAGAGATGAAATGATTCAAGTTTTCTGATGCTGAACGAGAGAGGAAGCCCAATAGATTTATCCAATTAGACATAGAGATTGGGGTATCAAAGAAGCCATTAAATGTTAAAGGAATGCGAGTTCACATATGTTTAGAATGGAGGGTGCAGAGATTCTTCCTCTTCTTTTCTGACTAGCTTGAGCCTGGAAAAATTTTAGACTGGAAGAAAAGATTTCTCTTCTATGAAGTCCCTGATCTTATAGGAATGCTCTCTCCCATTTCCTTAGTGGGCTGCGTTCAAAGGCCATGCCATAGTCTTTATAGAAAATGTTAATCCATCTTGAAAACAAAAGAGATTTGTAACTTTTGAGAGGAGAAGGTGTCAAAACCTAAAGTTCTAGGATGTAAAGAAACTGACCTGACAAAATTATATTTGGTTGCTTTTTTAATGCACCATTTGTTTGCATTTAGACCTGATTGTTACAATTAGAGATATAAGCATCATTCATGTTTTTAATGAGTAACCAGATATTTTAAGCTGAAAAATCTCATTCTTGTAACCTTGGGTAACTAGTGCCTAAAGCCATGAAGTGGAACAAATGGAAGTAAATTATCAATTTCAATCCAGCATTTTATGTGCTTAAATGGTACTTTTTGAAATAAAGAAATGAACAAGGCTAAAGAACCACTTAGACTTCCACAGATATTTCTAATTTATTAATTCATTACAATAGGAAACAAATTTGTTGCATGTATACATATGTGAGAGATGGTGGTTAACACAGTGCCATCTGAAAGCATTTGACTGAATTCATTCTCCATCTGTATGTAACCCATCTTTTATTAAGGATTTGAAAATCAAGAAAATCATAATAAATGCAGACATTTGCCCCAAGATTGTTATGGGCATAAGTTGCCTGGAAAAATAAAGGTAATTCATTCATAAAAGAGTGGCAAGAGCAGATGAATGTAAAGCACATTTAAGAGCTATAGATGAAAGCTTTTTAAATAGAGTACTTTGAGATCCTTCAAAGTTCCGTGACATTATATTTTGTGCATCAAGTAGAATTAGTTGAAAAGGATTTAAAAATATATATAATAATAAATATATTTTTTTCATAAACCCAGAGAACTGAAACCCAGACTTCAAATTTATTCTGTTTGTCACGTCAAACTTTTTTTTGGGATGTGTTGATTCTAATGTTCCAGGCCTTTAATATATTTACTCATAAACAGACCTCATCATAAAACTCATATTTTTGGAAGTATAACTTCAGTAGCGATGATTTTTCAGTGCCTGACAACCTATTGACCGCAAGGGCAGGAAGATATAGAACGAAAAATGAGAATTTATGCTATGTTCTTTCTTTGCCCATCCTACTTCCTCTTTGTTGATGTGATCCTCTGCCTTTGTTCCCAGGTAGGATGAAGTCAACAAGGTACAAGCTTTACCTATCTTTAATACGTATTTCATTAATTACATCTTTCTGTAACCATTATAAGCTGTTTCACTAGTCCTCACTCAGATTAGATTGCTGCTCGAGAACATAATCTCCACAATTTCAGTCTCATTCTTTTCACTGCATGTATTATCCTCTCTTTCTAATGGCAGAGTAGCATGCTACAGTGCATAAAGTTTGAGAATCCTTCGTTTGGACCTCCATTTAAAAACGACCAGAGGTTAAATCTACACCTGATAGAATCTTCTTACATTCCCTAAAACTATCTCAGGGCCTGATTGTGTTCGGACCATAGAATAAATCATTTGAACATCCCATCCTGCCCTAGGCTACTACTGTGTTAACCATGGAGGAACAAAGAGTTATTTGTTGTAATAAGTTATGTGGAGATTTGATGTGGGGAGAGGAAGTGATGTCACCATGATGTCGTTGCACAAATGATGTGCATTATATCATTTGCCCCAGTTATATAAGTAATATAAATAGCAATACACTTTCGGAAAGAATTGTCAGAATTGTCAAATAATTCTGAAACAATTATTGTGTTAGTCTTCGTATCAATTAAATCAAGTTTCTTCATTTAATTTTACTTTCTCCTTAAAATGTATACCGCACATTTGACATTCCCTTCCTAATGTATGACTAAAACACCATGATAAAAATGCTCCATGACTTTTCCTTCCTTGGATACCCATTATCAGTTTTTGTGACTCAACTGGCATTGTGACAATAACCTGTCTCATCTGAGACAATAACCTAAAAGAGATTGCTCTGCTTTGCCTCATGAGACCTCTTCACAACTAAAGAGCCTTCTTCACTGGAAACCCCTAGTGTTTCTAATACCTGGAAGTGCTGGAGAAGGCTTCAGAAGCATAGATTCACTTTTAAAAGACACTTCTCTTGGAGCATTGTTAGAGTGAAGCTTCACTTTGGAAGGCCACCCAGAAACATTTTGAAAACACATGTAGAGGCAGTGCTTCTCAAGTACTTTTAGCTTGGTTCCTTCCTAAAAATATTGCATTGTGTTCCACACTCATTTCAGCACAAATTTCCAGAGACTGAAACATCTCAGAGACTGGAACCCTTAGTCAACACTGACATTCGAAGCCTGGGTATTTGAGTTTTGCCCTTCTTCCCCAATTGCTAAGAAAATTAAATTATTTCTTGTGTGAAGAAGTAATTTCATCTGTCCAAAATCTCCTGCCAATCAAATTAAGTGGATCACCTGGATTTCTGGCAATATGACAGAAGGAAGGAAGCTTATCTTTGTCTATTTTTTCTCTGTATTCCCTTAGAAAGTTTTATAGTGGCTCTTAGCATTTTTAAAAATATTTTTAATTACGTTTCTTTACATAAGGTAAGATAAAGGTTTCTCCTGCCAGTTGTGGTGCTCATCTGAGGGAGCCAGCATTTGTCTGAAGATGCTTCTGCGGTCATGTGGCCAGTTATGCACTAACCACCAAAGCACATGGAATGCTGTTACCTTTCCCACCAAAGGCAGTTCCTATTTATCTACTTGCATTTTACATGCCCCCCCAGTGAGGCACCACCTTGCTGTGGTTGGGGTATTTTCAAAGCTGGTATAAATGTTAAGGTTCAAAAGAATCTAAAAGAAAGGGAATGAGTCTTTCCATAGTCTTGGAAACAGTGTAAGATAATTTTGATTCTTAAGCTGGTAAAAGAATTGGCATTTTATAGCCCCATCTTATTTCTCAATGTCAGTTATAAACTATACACTAAATTGTTAACTAATTAAAAGTGATTATAAGTATTTTTTTTCATATAGATTTATCTGGGTTTTTTATAATTGAAATATATGTTGTTCAGTTGCACAATCATGTCTGACTCTTTGCAACCCCATGGACTACAGCATGCCAGGCCTCTCTCTCCTGCACTGCCTCCCAGAGTTCACTTAAATCTATACCCAGCACATGACTATGCTATCTATCCATCTCATCCTCTGCCGTCCCCTTCTCCTTTTGCCTTCAATCGTTCCCAGCATCACACTGTTTTCTAATGAGTTGTCTCTGCGCATTGTGTGGCCAAAGTACTTGAGCTTCAACTTCAATATCTGTCCTTCCAATGAGCAATCAGGGTTGATTTCTTGTAGGATTGACTGGTTTGATTTCCTACACACATACACACACAAAGATACATATGTATGTATACATATGTAAACATACATACCTATGTATTCATTCATTCTACCAGAATATTATTAAATATTATACAATGTAGTAAAATTAATAAATCATCCTTAGCTATATGTTCTTTAGATGGATTTAAATCCTTTGATTCTCTAGAACTACCATTTTTTAAAACAAATATTAAGCAAATTTAAATTTGGGATTGGCTTTTGTAAGAAGATTGAACATATATATTGGCCAACTAAGCCCCCCAAAAAACTTAACAGTTATGATTAAGATTCTATCATGATTTTAAGAGGTACCAAACAGAGGTGCATCTTATTACTTTGATTATTCAACCTAACTTTCAAAGGGCTAGCAATTTTACAGGATAAAATTGGGAAACAAGACATATCTTTTAAATATATTTAAAAGTTCTGACTTTCTCAAATGCAAACAATATCAACTAACTATATTAAGAAAGAGAAGGATTTTCAGAGGTGTCAGGACTATTCTGTCCTGTTCATCTGGAGAGGAAGATTAATTTTCCATGTGTTAATATCAAGTTAATTAATTACATCTGCTATTAAACTTGACATATTCAGGCATATCATGATCAAGGACAACAGTAGGCTTAGGGGCAGTAACTTAGACATTCCCTCATTAGGACTCATTTAATGGATATGTGCAGAGACATATTTTGGATAGCATATTGTAGGTTATAGTTGGATACATGAACCATTTGATACTAAATCAATGATGATCTTCCCAAGTCCTGACTGGAGTTATCTGATGGTGAATATCTTTTGTGTATTTGTTACAAGGGAACATAAGTGTCATCCAACATAGAATATAAAATGTTAATTTTATAACTTTTCCTATCATCTTAATCCCCATAATTTAAATAATATGGTCTGTGTGATTGATCTGAGTTTCAGTAAATGTATATAGCATTCACAAGGATAGTTTGTCAAGAGTACAACTCTTGGTCCTCGAGTTGGGCAATCCCTGCTTGACTTGAATTCCTACCTGGATTGACATCATTAAGCCATCCAGGAGGCTTGCATCCAATAGTCTATCAATACTCTCATTAATCCAAGTCATGATAAGTAGTAAAAATTGTAAAACATTTTGTAAAGTTTCTTAAAAAGGCAACTGAATTTTAATTACAAGATATTATTGGAGACATTTCGCTTTCTATCCAAAAAGTATTCCAATAATGTCTTGTAATTAAAATCCAGTTGCCTTTTTAAGAAGCTTCACACAATTTTTGCAATTTTTAGTTCTATCTGGAAGGCATTTTTAATCCATCTAAAATGAAAAAGAATGGGCAGGAAATATGCACATTTCTAAAAAACGGGGATGGGACAAGATGAGAAAACATATCAAGGTTATGCACAGCCAATTTAAACAGAAGGGAAAGTTCTTAATAAAAGAAAGGAGTTGGGGGGACTTAGAAATGTACTTATTTCATGATTGTTCTTTTTCATTTTTATATGAAAAAGAAAAAGCCTTCCAGATAGAAGGTGAAACATCTCCAATAATATTTTGTAATTAAGTCCAGTTGCATTTTTAAGAAAATTTGCAAAATGTTTTGCAGTTTTTATTACTTACATCCAATATTTATAATGGTATGTTCAGTCAATATATAGTCCATAGGGAAGGCTCTTCAGAGATAGAAATCCATCAGAATTCCCACAAATATATCCTGTACAAACAAATTTACAGGCTTATTGTGTTGTGAAGTTACTAAACAGTTTTTAGAGCTGCATGCAGCACATAAGGCTCAATGATAATTGAGATTATATAAATGAAAGTTTGAGTGGCTCAAGGACATTTGAGGACATTTTTCTTTCCTGAAATTGTCGGTAGTGTTTTCAGTCTTTATGTCATAAACTGATACCATCTTAATTTAAACTTTGACTTCCTATTACTAAGTCTGTGTTGAAGATTAAAAACTTTCTGCAATAGTTTTTTTAAAATAGAAAGTGACAATTTAATTTGGCAGAGCTGTGTTCAAAGGGTACTTTAGCAGAGCAGGGACTGCTGGCATCAGCATCCTTCAAGCTAAAAATGAAAATAAAACATTAATATTTAATTAATAAAGTTTTAGGACTTCTTTAAAAAAGATTGTAACACAATGACACACACATACTGCCTTTATTGAATAAACAAAGATCACAAATAGTTTTTAGATGTGGATTTTGAAAGACTTGTCTTCCTCCACACACTATTTTTTGTTATTTTTCCAAGTTCTTTCCTTCAACATTCCCTAGAAAATGTTGGTGAATATTTTATAGTTAAGTAATGGTTCTTGTACTTTGCAAAGTGGTCAAGGAACTAGAAATGTCATGCTCCTTCTTATAAAATGTTCTTTTTGTAAGGGGAGACTTCATCAAATTTCTGACTTTCAACATGGGATAATTTTTTCCCAAGACTTTTTCTGATTAGTACGGATGCGCAAGTAGGGAGGTTGAGCTTGATGTACAGAAATGTAACAGAAATGAAAATTCTATCAACAGTCACATCATAATACAGTAGGGTCAAAAAACAACTCAGAGAAATATTAAGGAAATATTTTAAAAAAGAAATAGAAAACAAGAGGAATTGGAAAAGCAAGTTTCCGCACACAACTATGGGCTCTGCTTATTCTCTTTTACAACCTTCCTTTTAAGCCATATCTTTTCACTTTGTATTAGCTTATAGTTTTTACTTCATATTAGTTAATGGGTTTATTAGATTTTAGCTGTGGTTATTTATTAGATTTTTTGATTATTAGATTTTTTGCTGTTGTTGTTAACTGCCTTAAGTGCCTTTTTGGCACATAAATAGAAATAAAAATACATAATTCCAACAGGATATTAAGAAATACTTCCTGTCAAAACAACAAGCATTTAAGGTCCCGAAAAAAAAACTTTATATGCTACTGAAGTATCTGGAACACTTCATAGTATAGTTGAAAGCCTACTCTTTCTTGGTATACCCCACCATTTCTCTGACTAGAAAATGAAAAAAAAAGAGAGAGATACAGAGTTCTTTGAGATGGGATAATTAAATAGACAAGTATAGTTGTTCTTTCCCTGAAATGTCACGCTGTGTTCTCATTATTTTAAGAAGTTTGGTTAAAAAGTAATTGGTGACACATTACTTTCAGCAAAATATTTGTGCTTGCTGTGAATCTTGATTTGGTGGACTGGAAAAAAAATCAGACCCAGTTTTCAAAGTTATAAGAAATATTGGGCTTCCATCTTATGTTGTCAAATATCTGATTCCTGATAAGTATAAGAAATATAATATTGTAATTCCAACCTCCCACAAAAAATATAGATAATATAATCATTAAAAAGTAAGCTTTTATATAAGTATTAGTGTAGAAACTCTAATGCAATCATGTATTTCTTCTGCTCTACCTACAAGAATTTTCCCATTATTTAGTGGAGAGAACAGCTGAGTATGTGCGAAGATGATAAGTAAGAAACCACTGAAGAAGGATGGTAACACTGATTTCAAAGTCATAGAAAAGCTGCTGCAGTTTATTCTTCTCAGATGTTTTAGCATTCAGGGTCAGAGGTTGAAAACAAACCTAGTCTCTTTGGAGTGTCAGCAATCCAATCCAAGAACTCTAATGTAATTCTCAAAATAAAGTATTAAGCCAAGAGTGAAAAATGGGACAAGTTGTCATCCTCCTTTGCACCAAAAGGCTCAAGGGGCAAATCCCTATTTGCAAAGGCTCTGGCGTCTTCCTTTTCTCAGGTAAAGAATTCCAATAGGAATTTAGTACCTGCAAATTTCTTCCTTTTCTCATGTACAGAATTCCAATATTTAGCACTTGCAAATCAACGGGGTCCTCATCAGACAACATAGATGTCGGGCACCTGTTTATATGAGCCTTGATAAGGGAATTTCAAGTGCTTCCTTTGCTACCATTTGCTGCTCTCTGCCGTTTTTCCCCACCTTCCTCTCCAACTCCTTCTCTCACACCTGTCCTTTCAACAGAACAGGCTGAAGCTTAGCAGCCCTGAGCCTGTGGTTTACTAATGAGAAAGCTGGTGTTTTCCCTCTACCACACTGTGACTGATATGAACTGTACGTTGTTCCAGAATAATTATGTTAAACTGTGGAATATAATTAATAAGGACCTTAATTTAAATTGGAAAAAGTTGAAATTGTCATTTCTTGACAGAATACCAGTGAATTTAGATGGATGTTTGTTATTTCAGATTATACTTATATTGAAAAATGATGTACCTTTTAAAAAATGTAAAAAGATGTATCGAGGTTTATATGGCAAGGGAAGAAACCAACAAAAGTTAAGATTTACTGGATGCAAAAGAAAAAGGAGGATTATGGATTATTCAGTTTTCTGATGCTGGAGAACTTTCAGTAGAATGTTCCTCCTATCACCATCTTCAGTCTTCAGTTAGGTAATTTTTTTCTTTTACCTAAAGTAAATACATATTGAATATTGTCTCATTTGCTGTGAAAATTCAGCTATTCCTGAACTAAGGATTCCATTTAACTATAAGGACAAATGTTATTATGTACTATGATTGATTGAAGGATGACTTTTCATTTTTGTTTGGGCAAAAATTACATCAGTAAAAGACAGTGATAAATGAGCATTTTTATCTCCTTAGACAATACAGACAATACTAGCAATAAGTCTTCAAGTTACTGTTTAAGATAATGATTATTATCTTAAATAATCATTACTAAGAACTGGTGCATTGCCATTATTAGAAGGATCTGCACTGGAGACTTATTCTACTGCACTGAGTACAACAAAAAGTTGCACAGTTTTAATTATAAATATGACTAAATATGTAATGACTAAAACTTTCACACAATACAAAAAGCTGTCTTTTATTAATCAAACATATGAAATGGGAATAATTCTGCAGCTTTTTTTTTAAAAAGTGAATCCTTTTGAATCCTCTTTGGTGGTATTGAGAATGGAACCTGAAACTAGTGAAATAAATGCATCTGCATTTAGTTTGACCATTTATTTATTTTATTTATTAAATTTGTATGCTGCCGAAATCTGGAGACTCTAGGAGTTTAACAACACTAAAAAACAATAGATTAAAAACACTTAAAATAAAAATAAAATAAACCCATTAAAAACAAAATAAAAAAACAGACTAGAGAGGTGGGCTAAAAAGATTTCATATATAAAAAGGGGGGTGAGGGTGGCTAAGAATCCATCAGCCACCTCCACGATGATTATGAGCCCCCACTGGAGCCCCAGGCCATCTCGCAGAGCCAGGTCTTAAGGCCCTTCTGAAAGGCCATAAGGGAGGGGGCAGCCCTCAGCTCGAGGAGCAAGATGTGCCATAGGGCAGGAGCCACAGCAGAGAAGGCTCTTCTCCTAGACCCCGCCAGCCAAAATTCCTTAGCCGACAGGAACTGGAGAAGGACTCCTCTGCTGATTCTGGTGGGCTGGGAATTCCCCATCGGGGTGACACGGTTCCTCAGATAACCTGGTCCCATGCCATGAAGGGCTTTGAAGGTCAATGTTAGCACCTTGAATTGCAGCCGGAAGCAAACCGGTAACCAGTACAGCTTGTGGAACAAAGGTGTGATGTGGGCTGATCTATTGGCCCCTAAAAGCATCTGCGCAGCCGCACTCTGCACCAGCTGCAATCACCGGGTTCTCTTCAAGGGAAGCCCCATGTAGAGTGCATTTAGCTACTCTTACCTACATGATGTGGATGGTTTATTATGTTCTGCCCCATTATGTTCATCTGGTTTCTTAGATTCACTTTTTATTGAACAGTTTTAAAGTGTTTCATCGAATGCCATGTGGTTTCCAGAAAAAAAAAATTATTTGGGTCTACAGTGGTTTTCTTTCATCGTTTGACTGTGTATTTCAGATTTAAGATATGTAATAAAGCAGATTATCTTCCAATGAAGCACATCTATCACCACTTTCTAACTAGTTGACCAAAAAGATGTAAAAATAGAATGATAAAATCTAGAGGCTGTAATTAGTAGAGGTAGCTTGAATTGTTCTGGGAAAAAGGATTCTTTACAATAGAAACTCGGCATGCTGAATTGTGAAGGCTAAATCAAGCTATAATTTCAAATATTTGGCTTCAATTTATTTACGAAAAATGATACTTAAAGAAAACTTGATGAGAGCATAATTTCAAATAGAGGACTGTCATTTGAAAAATAGGTCCCACAGTTATTTTAATCTTTTGCCAGAGTTTTGGGGTTAACATATTTTTTGAAGTTGCAGCTAATTGTAAGAGTACATTGCCAGGATGATGATTATGGGAAATCTAAAAAGCAAGTCTGGATGTATAAATTCCATAAATTTTCTAATCTGAAAAAAAAGGAAGTGAAACATTTTTTGTTCTGCAGTTATTTTATATTTAAGGTATTTGTATGTAGAAAGTAATGCTACAGTATGTCTGTTATAATATTCATGGCTTGTTTTGAACTGCTCAGTGCAATATTATTACCTCACTTAAATGCTCTGAAATGGCAAGAATCTTTGTAACTAAGTGTAACACTGATGTTGGGTTCCCATATTTATTAAGGAGAGCGTTTGTTGGTGGCCTTTGGCTCTTCTCCCTGGCCCTATTTACTGCCAGAATTCAATATGCTACCTTGCAATGCAGCCCTCAATGGTTTCTTGCTCTTACGTGTGCCCTGCTTCATTTCACTTAATCTTAAATGCTGTTATTCTATGGAGTTGAATAGATCTGGATAGGGAGACTGATTCAATAAAGCTAAGACTGAGTGGTCATGGTTGTTGGGATTCCATCTTTACTCCTGAATGGGATTGCACTTCCCTGTTCAGGAGTGGTGTAGAATCTAGGGAACATTCACAGGTTCAAGTGGCAGATGTGCCAAGAGGGCCTTAGTACAGTTCCACCTGATGTGCTAGTTGCACTCTTTTCTGTATTCAGCAGCCTTCTAGACAATCACTCACACCCTTGTCATACCATGCTTCAATTATTGAAATGTGTTCTACATGGAA